>JAJPUD010004933.1:0-25616 GCA_023553655.1 Myrmecobius fasciatus | reverse complement strand
ACACACACACACACACACACACACACACACACACACACACACACACACTTACTTTCTGGCCAAAGCAGAACTGATTGCAATTTACATTCAAAGAGTAACATGGGAGAGAGGATGCACCTGTGTGAGATAGGAAATATAGATTTCTCCCCCTCCCAGTGAGAATATTTGAAAAGCAGCTAAGCTCTCCCCAAAATTCACAAGCCTGGTTATGTTACTTACCCTACTTTTTAAAGCCAGCCTAAGGTAAAAGCATGTGAAATGAATAATAGGCAGAAAGCAGTTAGGAACAAAAAATAAATCACATTCTCTTAAACTAACAAGCTCC
Source organism: Myrmecobius fasciatus (assembly GCA_023553655.1). Taxonomy (NCBI): domain Eukaryota; kingdom Metazoa; phylum Chordata; class Mammalia; order Dasyuromorphia; family Myrmecobiidae; genus Myrmecobius; species Myrmecobius fasciatus. The sequence continues at coordinate 25,291 of JAJPUD010004933.1, read as the reverse complement.
TTGAGAGCAGGAATTATTTTTTGCCTTTCTTTGTATTTCCAGGATTTAGCTCAGTATGTGGCACATAATAGGTCCCTAATAAATGCTGTTTGAAAGATTGATGTTATTAGTGAGCCAGAACACTAGGATTAGAGAGAGGCTTGACTTCTGAGTTCCCTTCTATTCTTTGCTACATGTGGGGGATATCCTTATAACACTTATATTCAGGTATTTATTGCCGGAAGAGTCAGTTGTAGTATATGTGACAAGGCTTATGGATGGGAGGAAATACAGCGAAACCCAGTAGTATTCCTTTGTTATCAAAACATGATTCCCTGGTTCACAGAAACAGTGTGAGTAGCCAAATACATTCTGTACCAATGGGGCTTGAAGGATACAAATCCATCATCATTGGAAAGGGCACAAGGTTGGACTGAAGTCATTTCTTTGGGCCTTCACCATAGTGGTGGGGAAGGAATGATAGTGTTAAAATCCATTTGAAAAGAATGGGGAAAAGAAAGGAAGTGCTAGAAGAATAGATGAGGAAAGGGAAGATTCCAGTGGGTTTTGGGAAAGAAAAAAATTCCTCTTAATACCTCCAAGTATCTTCTTCATAGGGTTGTAATGTGATTCAAATAAATTAATGATTATAGTACTATGAAAGCTTTAAATCACTGCAAAGTTGTCAGCTATTCTTGAAGAAATTGTGTACTATTTTCAAAGCCCCTAAGCTGCAGACACAATGTCTTTTAATCCACTGTTCTCTCCTAGTAATATTATATGCCTCAGCCTATATGAAATATTCTAGTCTCTGAAGTGCCCAAATTGCAGGATTGAAAGAACAATAGAGAGTCATGGCTGGTTTAAAGATGAGTTATGGATAAAAACTTAGATAAAAGATATTATTAAAGAAAATATGATTGGAAAAGGAGGTGGTCTAGTCACTCAGCAAAAGTGAGAGATGCCAAGTAGATAGCCCAAGTGCTATGTACTTATGCCATATAAGTATATAATACAGGGGTCTATATTGCTTATACCATTATATATACCCTTCCAAATGTACTTGAGGTACACTATTTGCTTAGTCTGTATACTCATATATTATACATTTATTTATATATGCACTACATGTATACTTACGTGGATATTGTAAATACCTATATGTATACTATATAATTATTATATGTACACTATACTTTTATCTCATGTACTTTGATAAATTAAACATATACTTATATGTGCATTATTTATATCATGTACTTACAACCCATGTACTTTAATTATATATGGACATATATTACTATGTGTACTTATATTGTACTTTATGTCCTATATACTTACAGACCATATACTTATTTCAGAAAATGTTACAAAATATACAAAACTCTTGGTGTATTGAATGACTCATCTTAGAAAACTGAATAATTGCATGGCATAAGGCGTAGGTATATTTTCTCTCTCTCTCTCTCTTTTTTTTTTTTTGAGAGGCAATTTGGGTTAAGTGACTTGCCCAGGGTCACACAGCTATTAAGTGTTAAATGTCTGAGGCCAGATTTGAACTCAAGTCCTCCTGACTCCAGGGTCAGTGCTCCATCTACTGCCTCCATCTACTTCCATATGGTTGTATGTCATCTTCACTGGTAGAGAGTCTTCTCATTAGTGAGATCATAGAAACCTCAAAATATTGAAATACCAAAGGAAATTTAAAATACCTTCCCTAAAGTCCTCCTCTGATAGTTTCCTGTGGACATGATAGTGACTCTAGATTCTTAAATTTGGGGATATAAATCAATTTCGTTGGAATGATTTATCAAAAAAAAGAATGTAGAGGTAAGAAAGATTGATGCACTAAGAGAAGAAATAAGGAAAGGACAGAATGGAGCAAAATTTTTAAAAACAAAGGTGGTATGCAAGGAAGAACTATTATAGTGGAGGAGAAAACAAGTGGAGTGATGAGGAATGCTTGAACCTCAATCATTAAAACTGGTTCAAATAGGGAAGAAATAAATACACTTACTCATTTGGGTACAAAAATCATTCTTTTCTAATAGGGAGATTAGAAAGGAAGGAAATAAGAGCTGGGACAGGAGGGGAAACATGATCAGGGATAGAGTGGATTGAAGAAGGCAGTGGTCGGAAGCAAGAAAGACTTTTGAGGATGGATGGTATAAAAAAAAAGAGGATAAACAGAGGAATATGGGAAGGAGGGAAATAGTGATCATAACTGAATGAGAATGGGATTCATTCATAACCCATAGAACAGAAGTGAAGAGCAGAATATATTAAAAACTAGAATCCAATAATATATTGTGTACAAGAAGAGATACACCTGGGACAGGAGGGCACATATAGAGTTGAAATGAAGGACTGGAGCAGAATTTATTATGCTTCAAGTTGAAGTTGAGAGGGCAGGGGTAACAATCATGATCTCAAACAGGGCAAAAGCAAGTTGTATCTAATTGATAGAGATAATCAATGAAACTAAAGATATCATAGACAATATGTATATAATGTATATTTGTGTACATACATATATTTATGAAGTAATATACATAACATATATATATATAAACTTAATATCAAATTTTTCTGATAAAGTCTTTTATATATTCAAGACATGAAGCCTGAGTCAAATTTATTAAAGATAGGAATTCCACAGTTGATAAAGGGTCAGAGGATATGAACAGACACTTTTCAGAAGAAATCAAAGATATAGACATATTAAAAAATGATTAAATTACTATTGATTAGAAAAATGGTAATTAAAACAACTCCAAGGTGTTAACTTACACCCATCAAATATGACAAATGCTGAAAGGGTTGAGAGAAAATAGGTGTATTAATGGACTGATGAACTTGTCCAACCATTCTGGAGAACTCTCTTGAACTATGCCCAAAGGACTATCAAACTGTGCATACCCTTTGACCCAGTCACACAACTAGTAGGCTTGTATCCAAAAGAGAATTTTTAAAAGAGAAAGGACTTATATGTACAAAAATATTTACAGCCAATATTTTTGTGGTAGCAAAGAATTAAAAATTTTAGGGATGCTCAGCAATTGAGGAATGACTAAACAAGTCATAGGATTGTGATAGAGTATTATTGTGTTATCACAAATTATGAAGGTGGTGTTTTTAGAAAAAACAAAACAAAACAAAACATGGAAAGATCTATAAGAACTCAAAATGAAATGAGAAATACAAGAAGTTCATTAAACACACTAAAAGCAATGTTGTAATGATAAACTATGAAAGAATTGGCTATTCTGATTAATATAATGATCCAAGACAATTACAAATTACTTATGACGAAACAATAATATCTACCTCCAGAAAAAGAACTGATGAATTCTGAGTGTAAACTGAAGTTAAATTTTCTCAATTTCTCTTTTTTTGCCCTTATTTGTAATATGGTAAATATGGAAATGTTTCACAGGGTTTCAGATGTATAACTGATCTATTGTTTGTCTTCTTAGTGGGGGGAAGAGGTAGAGGGAGGAAGAGAATCTAGAATTCAAAATTTAAAAAGAAAAGAATGCTAAAAGTAAATAATGATAAAATGGAAAAGGAAAAGTTTATTCAAAAAGGAATGATATGCTAATTAAAACTGGTTGAGTATCTTAATTCCATGGTCTCAAAATTATTGATCCTGGATCATTAGAAAAGTTTTAGCAACATGATGAAAAACACTATCCATTTCCAGAGGAAGAACTGATGGAGTCTATAGATCAAACTCATATATATGTGTGTGTGTGTGTGTGTGTGTGTGTGTATAGAGAGAGAGACTATATAATCTTTTAAAATCTTTCTTCATTTTTCTTGGTTTTTTTGTGTTTTCTGTCACATTATTAATATGGAAATATCTTTTGTGTGAATGAATATTATAACATATCAAATTGCTTGCCTTCTTAATGAGGGAGAAAGGGAGAGAGGAAGGAGAGAATTTGGAACTAAAAATGTTAAAAATGATTTACATGTAATTAAAAAATAAAATATTTTTAAAAAAGTTTATATCCCCAACATACATATTTGCATATGTAAAAGCAGCTAAGTAGGGCAGTAGATAGAATGCTAGATCTAAAGTCAAGAAGACCCGAGTTCAAATTTGGCCTCAGATACTTAGCACTGTTCCAAATGAAAGAGACTTTAATAACACAAATCTTTGCCCTAATCAGAATATATCTGGAATTTGTATACAATTATGTTACTGATAAAAAAGTGAGAAATTATATAGAATATTCTGATGAAGAAACCAGATTTGATAGGTATAAGATTGAAAATATGATTTCCTTCTCATTTAGTTCTACCACATGAGCAATTTCAAATTGATCACATTTTATTACTTCTCAGAAATTAATTTCAGAATTACAAGCAGTTAAACATTGCTTTTTACATGTCATACTAAAATGAGAAAGCATCAAAGACATAGAACTAGGGCTATGTGAAGACAAGAAGAAAAAATATCTTTTCTGGCTATATGTCTGGTTTAACAAAACAAATTACAGAAACAAGATCATGATAAAACACTTAGAGAAAATATAAAATAACAGTTTTACAAGCTAGCATAATAAACTGATTGAGAACTTACATTTTCAATCAATTATACTAGGCCATTAATTTAAGATATTTCAGATCTATACAAAGATAGTTATAAAACAATTTTCTAGTAATAAAGGAAGAATTAAATAGGAGAAATCCTATGTTAATGTCTAGGTTGAGTCAATATAATGAATATTATAATATCTTCCTACTTAATGCATCACCAATTAAAATATCAGCAAATTTTTTCATATAATGCAGTTTATATGACAGATAAATGGATAAGAATATATTAAGAAAAATTTCTAACAAAAGAATAAGGACTTAAAGTTATCAAAATCATTAATCATTGAAAATCTATCTTCATTTGGTGCTGAATTGAAAATAGAAATAGATCAATAAAACAAAATAAACAATTTCAAAATAGAACAAAAGGGATATAAATCAGCATCCCTATGAAAATGGTCCCTCAATAAAATCGACAGAATCACCACTTAAGCAGATACACACCACAGATTACAATGGCAGGGATTTTACTGTTAAGTTTCTAGTCTCAGTTTTCAATACTCAAGTATTTATTGGCATGATTACTGTTCTTCCTAATAGGACCTAGACTCCAGATTCACAGCAGAATCCTAACTTGGCTTTACTTGTGTGACCTTGGACAAGTTGACTTCTTTGAGAGAGAGAGAGAGAGGGACTGCTGTTTTTGATCTAGTCAATTGTTGGTTTTCAGTCATTTGTTCTGTCATATCCAAATCATTTGGGGTTTTCTTGGCAAAGATACTAGAATTTTTACCATTTCTTTCTCCAGCTCATATTACACATGGGGAAACTGAGGGAAAGGGGTTACGTGACTTGCACACACAGGATCACATAGCTAGTAAGTTTTTGAGACCAAATTTGAACTCAGAAAAATGAGTCTTCTAGACTCCAAGCCCAGCATTTTTCCATTGTGCCACCTAGTTTCCCTTGATATTTAGTCAATGCCCCTAATAAAATGATTCTATTATCATTACCTAATCAACCATATTTCTCAGAGTGATTTACAAAGATAGAAATTGGAGAATGTTTTATACTTAGACTATATGTTTATATTCTGTTTTGTTCAAATTACAAGACTTACACTTTCCCTAGAACTCACAACACAGGAGAGCAACTTATTCAATATCATGTCTTTAATACTATTCACAAAATATTTTCTCTGGTACAGAGCTAAGATGTGGTAATTATGGGGAAATTTCTACTATCTGTATATCTGGTGAAGAGCTGTCTGGTAAAGGAAAAGTAACTGGTATTGTCTTGTGCAGCTGATAATTTTATCTTTTAATTATGAGAAACTTATTTTGGATCCAGAACAGGGTACACATAGTACTAGAAATGAGTATACCCCAGTATTGAGCCATAAGCTGATAGGGTAGCATTTATTCCTAGCAACAACAACTCATGAACACTTAAAGGGATGGAAAAAAACAATTAGAGCTAGTATGTAATCATTAAGAATGAAGGAAAAACAACAAACACAATCATTTATGCCAAGCTAGCTTTATTCCATTTGACAGAATTATTAAACAGATCTAGGAAATGCTGTGAGCAGTGTGGACTGCACTGTCAAGTATGTTTGGCTTGAGAATTGAAGGACCCAGAGTGCTAATTGCAAAGACCTTTGAAAACCTGGAAGGAAATTTCAGAATGACATAGCCCTGTATTTTCAGCTCAGTTTTGTTCAAATGCAAAAAAAAAAAAGAAAGAAAAAAGAGTGCATAGATCAATTTTAGAGATAATATAAAGGTGAGGGAGAGGTCTTAGAGATAAAAAGGACAGTTTATTTTTGGATGATTAAAATAAGACATTAATAGCTCAAAATCAAAAAGGAAATAATAAATATGGAATTTAAACCTTCATCTTAACTTCAAATTCAACACTGTCATCCTATATGGTATTGTGGAAACAAAACCTGATCTTAAAAAAAATTGGAACAGTGAACTGAGAGCAATAATGTGATACTCAAACAGAATTAAGATAATATCATGCTATTTATGTAGCATTTTAAAAACCCTGCTACAAGATGGAAATAAATGTGATTGTAAAGGTATCCACATGAAATAATCATCCATATTAATTAACACATTATGATCTAGAGGTATAGCAAAACAAGTTGAAAAGCTAAAGGAATCTTGAGCTTAGAAGCATAGGATGTCCAGAATAAGAAAAGTAGTAGATGTCTGGTACTATTTTCTAGCCAGATCAACCATGAAAGATCAGCTCTTGGGGAAAAATATATCAGGTACATTTTCTCAACTGGCCTATGTTCAGATTAGGATAACCAGGATGAAGGACCTGATGAACTTTGAGTATTGATTGCAAAGACTTAGAAGTGGTGTGGAAAGAAAAGTAGAACAAGAAATGTTCTCTATGTTGCCACAGATAGCTGAATTAGAGCCTGGAGGAAAATGTTTAAAAGGCAGATTTAAAATTAATGGCAATATGATTTAATAGACTGAAGCTGTCCAACAGAAGAACCGATTGCTCCAAAAGCAGTCAACTCTCTATATTATGAAAATATTTACTCAGAAACAACATGGCCACTTAAACAGATTCCCTCCGTTCAAGGTTCTCTTAAAGTCCCTTTCAAATATAAATTTATTCCATGGAAAGATTCTGCCTCTCTTAGAAGGGGGCCACAAAGTTATCCCCATAGTGATTTAATATGCCCCTCTAAGGACAATGGTTCATTAAACTCAGTGTACAGGTTTTAAAAATTACTAGACCATTTCTGAGCATCAAGCTTTAGAACAATTTGCTTTGTTTTCTGTGCTTTGATTCCATGTTTTAGCTTGAGTTTGATTTATTACTCATGTCATAAGCTTAATTTTTCTGGTCTAAGAGGACCTTGATACATTCTTCCATAAGTCACTGATCCTTCAAACTGAATCTTCCATTATTAGGATGTGTACTAAGACCTTCACAAAGTTTTAGCGAAAAATTTTCCCTTTGTGTTGGTATTGTTACCATTGACAAGAATCTTCTTGGCTCTGCAAAGATGAACAGAGATGATTTTGAGGTAATTAGCATCCTTAGTAAATTGGTTCTTCAATAAAATTGATATCATCACCACTTAATGAGGTACATTTCACAGTGATTTACAATGACAGGGACTTTACTTTTAAGTTTCCATTCTTTACTATCAAGTATTTACCAGCATAGTCACTATTGTTCCCAATAAGTAGAAGCCATGAGGCAACTGATAGAGATATTTAAACAGCAGGTCCATGAATACACAATAGAGTTTGAACAGCAGGAGGACAAATTTGAGTTAAAATATGGTACCAGTTGTCCTAGGTTTATTTTCCCATTAGTTAGAATGAGAGAATATACAGAAATCTAATTCTGCGAGTTAGATCTCTGCCAATAGAGATCACTTGAGTTAACTCAGCCCAACCTTTGCATCCTAAGCAGTTTCCTCCTCTTGGTGTTTATACACTTTCTAGTTTCTGCCTTTTGAAATCCTGCTCAGTTTTCAAGGTTTATTTCGAATGTTACCTGATCAATGTAGTCATCAAAAAATCATTTATACATTGAAAATAAATTCTAGTGGGGACGATAGAGATGGAATCTATTGCAGGAAATGGAATAGAACAAGACTGCTTGAGCAGCATATTCTCTGATTAAGCTACATTTGCTTACTTGCAGTTCTGTGACTTTGTACTGGCTGTACTCCATGCATGGAATGCTTTTCTCCTCACCTTTGCCTCCTGGCTTCCATCAAGACTTGGTTGAAAGCACATATGTTTTAAATCAATTCTGCATAGCTTTCACAAGGAGAAAAGATGTAAGCTAAGATTTGGCAACTCATCTTCCAGGCTTGAGGATTTTGTGTATAGGTTAACAAAAAAAAATAATGAACAGAAAACTGAAATTAAGAGTACAATTACTTGCCATTAATCTCCTCCTTCTTTCTCAGGTCAATAGCAGTTTTAGCTACTATAGAAATATGATAATGGAAACATATTAGTCTTTATTCAAACAAGCTCATTTACAAGCCAAATATTAGAGATTATAACAACATACATATCTTTGCAAAAATCAAAAGACTAGCAAAAAATGAGTATGGGAAAATACATTTTACAAAACTATGCAAAGTAAACAGGATGCAGAACTGAACTAATTCTTCCAGTTATTCTTAATACAAAAGAATGAATGAAAAACAACCAAAGTTTGTTTTTTTTTTAAATAAGTTTTTTTTTATTTAAGATAAGCAAACAATCTTTGGAGCTGAATAAGTTTCATTTAAAAAAAAAAAAACACTAACTCATTTAACAAAGATCAATTGTATAAGCAATAGAAGTTATATTCCAGGGCCTTAACCCAAATAATTTAGAATCAGAGTAGAAAATGACTTGAAATTGAGATTAAAGACTTAAGTCAATCTATCCAGGCACTAAAATAGGGTTGGATACTAGCTACATCTCTTTAGCACAATTGTGGTAGCATCTCAGAATTTAATAAATATATGGAGCTTCCTAGTAGGAGGTAATCCCCTGGGGCTCTCCTTATAGCTTTTTCCACTCTATACCAAAAGTAAAGCAAGAAGAAAAAAAAAAACTGTCAGACTCATCAAAAATTTAAATGTTTTCCAGCTGAAATCATATATTACTGATGGAACATTTAAAATAACACTGACCTGGTTGAGGGATGAATAGGAAGAATAGGAAAGAGGTTAATGGTCATATCTTAGTTTATTTTAGATTTAATTTTGAAAACAAAGAATTCAAGACAAGAAAACCACATCATGAATTTTCTCTTCCTTTTAGTCACTGAAGAGAGTTTTCACTTATAAAAAGAAAAAAATCAAATATGTTTTGTTTTCAAGATGAGGACCACTAAGAAAAACAAGATATTTCTTCTGCAGGCTGTTTGAAGTAATCCCAGTAGATAACTATAAAAATCTAGAAAAGAAGAGGTTAATAAATTTATTTATTTATTTATTATAGAAGGGGGCAATTGTTATAAGAGATTAAATTTTTAAATTAAATCTAAATTTAGACAATCAAGGAAAACCTCCAGCCTCTCCAATTCCCAGGAAGTTAGCTGTGTCATTCTTTTACCTCCTTTATGTAGATTAACCAAATTAGTCTGATGCCTAAATCCTATCACCTGAAATTCCATTTTCTGCCTTGTCATCCAATTAACCTACTGACTCTTGGATTGAGGCTGTTTCTAATAAAGGAAAAGATCATTATTGCTTAGACAGATAAAAAGAGTTGGTAGAAAAATATAAATTTCACAATAAAAAAAGGTTATTGAATGGATGACTAATCAAATTTACAAGCAAAACCTCACTGAAAGTGATCATAAGTGTTAATCATTAACAATGGCAAACAGCAAGGCAGGTTTCATAAATATTCCAACATTTTGCATTTGTGGAAAGCTAGTTAGAAGATTTAGTAATAGCTTTTACTAGTGAAAAAAAGTAGCAGATCCTATGATTCTTTTTAGAAATTAATTTTTTTAAAATATAGCAAGGACAGCTAAGTGGTATAGTGGATACAACACCTGCCCTGGACTCTGAACAAGTCATTTAACCCTCCAAAAAAGAAAAGAAAGTAGCAGGTTGTCACACAGTGCTTATATAGCATGAAGTGTTTACTTGTATCCTTTTGACTGGAGAGGACGGAGGGGGACAGTTATTTAAGGAGATGGCCTAAAACAGACACTTATCTTTCATTAATGCCAGAAATGAACACAGACTCCAGTTGTCATCTGAGTAGGGTAAAGTGCTATAGTATTAAATTCTTTATAATTTGGAATGCTGCTTGTGGCAATTGGGATTAAATGATTTTCTAGGGTCCCAAAGTGTCAAGTGCTTGAGGATTTGAATTCATGTCCTACTAACTTCAGGGCCAGTGCTCTATCCGATGAGCCATCTAGCTGCCCCTTTCTCCTTTGCCCCCCAACACAGCTTTTTAATGTAGCTTACAGTCATTACCTTTTGGGGAGAGGGATGGTTATGTATCATCAACCCTTTGAGATTTCATTCTAGTAAGACATCCATTACCTTTCAGATAAACTATCTAGCTAAGCCTGCCTCATGGTTTAATTTGAATATCAATCTTCCAGCAAACAGGCAAATATGACAAAGATGGTCAATGTTGGAAGCTTATAGGAAGACTAAAACACTAAAATTGTTGCTGGAGTTGTGAATTGATCCAACTTGTCTGAAAAGTAATTTGGAATTATGTGAAGAAACTGACTAAAATATCTGTGTGCCTTGACCCAGGAATCCTACTGCTAAGCATATACTTACTTCAAGGAAGTCAATGGGAATAAGAAAAGTTCTTTATTAATCAATATAAAACAGCCCTTTTATGGCAGTACAACTTCCTGGTATAACATTTAACTCATTTTAAGCCTAAGTGATTATATAAGGGACTCAATATCTATGTGATTTCCTCTATGTTTTTAGGGAGTTTATTTTGACTTAGAAATTTACATATATAATCATAATCCTCTAGTTATATGAATTAAGCTCTCTGTATTACATTTGTATTTATCTCTGGTGAATATCTGGCCTCTTTGGGATTAAGACAGAATTCAATTTACTAGAAACTTGTTCTTAATGAAATAATGGGGATAGGGAGAAAGAAAGGAATATACATTGATTAAGCACCTATTATGTGGCAAGCAACATGTTAAGCACTTCCCAAATATTATCTTATTTGATTTTCATAACAATTCTGGGAAGTAGATGTTACTAGATGGGACCAGGTGAAGTTTTCTCAAAAAGTCTATGAGATGGAGTGAGTCAGACCTTAGGTCCAAGTTGCAGGAAGTCACATGATCTCTAGACCTAGAGTTCTCTAGGGCAAGAAAAGTCAGACCCTAGGTCACAGGAAGTGACATGACCCATAGGAAACAGACAACATTGGTGACCATTGGTCAATGATGGTTACTTCCTTTTTAACCATCTTCACTATTTAACCAACTTCACTATTTTTGGCAAAAACTGAGGTAAATAGAGTTTAAAGTGACCTGTCCTGGGTGATGCATCAGGTTATGTTATGCCTGTAGTAGGGGAGCAGAAGCTGGGGAGATTTAACTTCAATATCAATCTTCCAGCAAACAGGCTTCTGTTTCTGTCCCTTCTTTCTTCTCAAGGGTGTGCTCTGCCTTCTTAAGTTATTCTCTTGTAAATTTAATTAATAATTTTAGGTGATCTCTTGGATGTGGCTAAACTTTCTTAGCCTAGTCAAACATTTTTTTCAACTATTTAATGATATTCTTTTTAAAAATTACTGTTTATTATCCTACTTAGGATTTTTCTCATTTAATCTAAATCTTTTGATTGAACTTGATTAATAGATATCTAAACAGTTAAGTAAATCACCCTACCCTTATGGTAACAAACAACTGGAAGCAAAGTGGTTGCCCATCAGATAAACAAGTGGTAATACATGAATAATGGGATATTATTGTTCTGTAAGAAATGGCACATATAGATATGAATGGAAAGACTTATATGACCTGATAGAAAATTAAGTAAGAAGTATCAGGATAACAATATATACTTGGAAAGACTAATATTAACTGATGCAGAGGGAAGTGAGCAGAACTAGAATGTTCAAATGTACAAAGCAAAAGAAATACTGTAAGGTGTTCAACTGTGAATGATTTAGCTATTCTGAGCAATGTAATGATCCAAAATGATTATAAGTAACTATGATGAAAAATACTATCCTCCAGAGACAGAACTGATGGAGGCTGAATGCATATTGAAGCATACTATTTTTTCACTTTCTGTATTTCTTTTTTTTGGGGGAGGTGGTGATGGTTTTTCCTTTGGGTCTATGACTTTTACAACATGACCATAATATAGTAGAATGCTTTACATGACTGGACATAACCTATAATAAACTGCTTCCTATCTCAGGGAAGGGGGAAGTGAGGGAGAGAGAGAATATTTGGAACTCACAAGTTTTTTAAAAATAAATGTTAAAAACTGTCTTTATGAGCTCATTACCTCCAGCTTTGTTGTACACAAATAGAGAAAAATAGAGGTGCAACAGACCAATTTTTTAATTTTTATTTATTTATTTATTTTTAAGTAAGACCATTTTTGAAATCTTAAATCTTAAAAAATCTCTAAAATACTAACTTGATATGTAACTGAGGAAAAATAAAATATCATTTATTATCTTAAAAAGAAAGAAAAAATAGTCTATAGAGAAACTTACCTAAGAGATGACTGCTGAGGAGATGTTTATCATGTTTACTTATTTTAAAATATTATTCTTGCTAATTAGGTACTAAGTATTATGAATGAATTTTTAATTCAGGAAAAGTAATGATGACTATTGGTCAGATTTATCGAGGTCAATAAGGAAAAGAATTTCATAGAGAAAGTTCTCAATCAAGGCTCTAATATTTTAAGATTTTATTAACCATATCAATTTCAACTCATTCTGAGAACTGTTTCTCTCACTGTTCACAGGCAGTGGGGTTGTGATGCTATTGAGATTCTTTTAAATTCTTCATTTGATTCTGTGGGATAATATGCTGAGATTCTCCAAATATATTGCTGTAATTCTTTTCTGTGCTAGACACAGAGAGTCCTGCATTGTAATTTGTGTGCTCTTTGTTACAAAAGCTAAGACAGGGCCCAGCAGAAACCAAGCACGTATAACTTAGAAAAAATATTTGGGGGGAGGAATAAATGGAGTGAAGTATCCAGACATTTAAGTCATATGTACCCCAAGTCCATGTAACATTCTCCCCAACTCAGCTCTTTGGTTATTCTTTTAAACAGTGAGACCTGATTATTTCAAACTGCTTTATCCTGGAATCTCTGACTACATACAAATCTACTTCAAAGCCAGCTCCAGACTAGGATGAATGCCAGAGATTCACTTGCTTGATCATCTTTCCAAAAATACTATATGAAAGTTGACTGAAAAGCAAAAGAGCATGGCGATTCAGAGTCAGTTCCTATGGCAACTGGAAAGAACCTCTGTCTTACCTGGCAATATCTTTCCTCAAATAGAAGGTGTCATGTTGGTTAGGTGGCATATGGGGCAGGATGGTCAGCAATGTTCTTTCTCTCACAGGAAAGATAAACATTGTTTGTACAGTGTGCAAACAAAGGTTGTAAAATGAGTCTTAAATATATCCTTAAATAGCAATAGGATTGAACATAGGGATTTTATACCCATCTAGCCTTGAGAGTTATCATATAATGGAAAATAAATAACTAGGGAAGTAGTCAGATGATCTACACCTGGCGTTAGAGTATTCCTAGATGAGGTTAAGCCTCCAAATGCTCTTTTGTGGTTATGACTGTTTGTAGCAGAAATATAAAATATTAAGTGCCTCTGCCTAAGGTCTGAGCTTGAAATGCTCTGTAATTAGTTATAATTATTCTTGACTGAGAGTTCCTATCTGTAAGTTTTTTTTTATTTTGTTTGTATTATTCTTATAGATGCGACTGAGATGGATGTCATCTTAAACCACAACAAACTCAAATGTAAAGGGATCTGGCATGTAATAATATTCACATTGCTCTTGCCCTCTGTAACATGGTGTCAGTGTAGTTGGAGCTATGGGAAAATGGAGGAACTATTCCACAAAACTGATTCTTTTGTCCCCTGAAACATAGCCATAACTTCAAAAAAATCTGATTAGAATATATAGCAACAGGGTGTTATCTTCCTGAAGAAAAAATTCCTTGTTTTGATATTCTAGCAGTAGTATAAGTCAGTCAATAAACATTTATTAAAGCTGCCTATATATCAAGTACCGTACTAAACACTGGTGACACAAAAAGAAACAGCCACTGACCTCAAGGAACTGACAGTCTAATGAAGGAGATAGCATGCAAACAAATATATATGTTACATAGAGAATTTCCTATTTTAAAAAAAATTATAGAATAAAACAAGCATTTTCATAACATAGTGTGATAAAAAGAGGATTGTATATGAAACTTTTAATCTGTTATGTAAAATTTAATATCCTTTTAATTATATAATAAAGTCATCATGTAATTAATTTTTTTTATTTTTTCTTCCCTCTATTGATAGTTACCATTAGGTACAAATAGGGATATACACATACATAAATACACACACATGTGTGTGTGCATAATATATGTAGATGTTTATTTATGTATGTAAGTATATATATATATATATTATATATAAGTAAAAATACTTTATGCCTAAAATAATAGAAGAAAAGCCCTAGAATTAAGAGGGTTTGGGAAAGGCTTTCTGTAAAAGATAGCCATTTAGTTGGGACTTAAAGGAAAGAGAGAGACCAGTAAGTAGAGATGAGGAAGAATATTCTAGATATGGTAGTGAGGGTGGGGAGAGGGGCACAACCAAAGAAAGTGCTCAAAGATGGAAGGAGTGTCATTCATAAAAAAAAAATCTGTAGATTAGTATCATTGGGTTGAGTATTACAAAGCAGAAAATGAAATATAAGAAGACTGGAAAGATAGACAGAAGTTTTAATTTTAATTCTAGAAATGATAGGGAGCCACTAGAGTTTACTGGTGTGTGGTGTGTGTGTGTGTGTGTGCGTGTGCGTGTGTGTGTGTGTGTGTGTGTGTGTGAGACAGAGATAGAGAAAGAGAGAGAGAGAGAGAGAGCAAGAGAGAAATAGAGGGAAAGAGATAGGGGGGGAAAGGGGGAGACAGGGAGAGGGAGAGAGACAGACAGACAGATAAGAGACAGAGACAGACATTACATACATATATACATACACATATATGTGTTTAGGATTTGTTTGTGTTTAGGATGTCTGTTCTTCATCCAGTTTGATGAAGAGTTAGGTTAGGGTAGGTTAGGTTAGATCAAGATAGGGAGATTGAAGAATTGTCAATATTCAGACGGTAATTAAACCCGAAGGAGCCAATGAGATAACCAAGTTGTTGTTGGCCCTTCATTTTTTGATGTCTTGACTTGCCCTTCGTTTTTCAGATAAGGAAAATTTTGTTCTGGGAAGCTGCCTTTCTGTCTGGTAACATATGGGCTATAAATTAAAACCAAATTTGATTCCAAGGTTTACAGTTTGACAATAACACAATTATTCACTTGAGCAGGAAATGGAGTTGAGAGGGAAAAGTTTATCTGAGCAATCAGTATATTCTTAAATATGTGTGTTGGTGCATATGTATGTGTGTGTACATAATATATGTAGATGTTTATTTATGTATGTAAGTGTATATATATATATATATATATTATATATAAGTAAAAATACTTTATGCCTAAAATAATAGAAGAAAAGCCCTAGAATTAAGAGGGTTTGGGAAAGGCTTTCTGTAAAAGATAGGTATTTAATTGGGACTTATATGTATGCACTTATATTCTCATGTTTAAATAAGATGTGTTTGGGGCATTTACTCTATTCATGGATCATGTTCAAAAGTTGAGGCATTCATATAGGCAAGGAGAGCATTTGGCAAATGTTTAATGGGTTATTGGCTCCTCCATTTGTTGGGACATTCTTCCTCCAGGATCCTTCCTTTTTATCTATTTCATTTTGTTCACATAAATTTTGCAGCCCCTGCTCTAGGAAGAATTAAATGTCATGAGGACAGGGATTATTTCCTTTTTTGCATCTACATCATAGTGCCTTGTACATAGAAGGCATTTTGTCAATGTCTGAATAAATTTTTTTTGTGTATAGGACTTTCCAGAGTTTTTGCTTTGCTAGCAGAGCTCTCAGGAACCCAGGTCTCCTCCAAGTCATTAAGCAAGATCAAAGACAGTGATATTAATATATAATGCAGAGAAAAGGATGACATAATACTTTGGGGAATTTTATTTCAGTTAATAGTAAACTATCCATCTGTGCAAAACCTGTACTCTTCTAGATTGTCAAAAAACATTAAGAAGAATTCTAAACTTTGATTGATCAGTCATTGGCAGAAATATTTATTTAAAATATTCAATTCACCAAGCAATGATCCTCTGCAATGTACTAAGCACTACACAAAGATGTTTCCTCTCTCAAAGAACTTACTACATTCTAATCATGATGGTGAGTGAGGATGAGGAATATTATATATGCATGTCTTAACACAAAATATAGGGAACAATGAGATCAGGATATTCATGATATGATGTGTATTAGGGCACAGGAGGAAACTGATGATTAGAAATTTCAAAAGAGATGACACTTGAGCTGAACCTTGAGGGAAGAAAATCAAGGAAAGATGATTGACATTCTAGATGTGTTAGGAGATTTTTGTAAATGGACAGAAACCAGAGGAAAAAAACAGTCTTTTCAGAAAACAACTAGTAATCCAATTTCTTTGGATTGTAAGAGGATGATGAAAGAGCTACATTATGGGGAATCCTAAAAAATGAGACTTATGGGGTTTGCATTTTATCCTAGATGGAATAGAAAGACAAGACTTTTTAGCATTGAAATAACAAACACAATAAGAGTGATATCTGAGACAATTATTTTGGCCATATGGAAAAGGATTATAGTAATGAATGATTAGAAAAATGGAGACATAGGATGAGTCTATTATGATTTCCCAGGTCAAAAGTGATGATGCCTTAAATTAAGGTAGTGGCTATGTGAGTAGAGAGAAGGAACAGATGCAAGATATTTTGGGGGGCAAAGGAAGGAGCAGAAAGAAGGTAGTAGAATATAAAACCTAAAGGATTCCTAAACTTATAAAAATCAAGCAGAAGACTTGGCAGGCAAAAGGAACTCAACTTTAGATTTGATTTGAGTTTGCGGGACATTCAAGTGAATAGGTTTAGTGGGAAGTTGGAGATTCAAGACTGGAATCCAGATAGGAATTATCTAGATTTGATATTATTTGGATATAGATTAGCCCATGGAAGTAGATGGAAGCAACAAAAAGTGAAACAGAATGACCAAAAAAAAAAAAAAGGTGTTGGGGGGGGATGGGGAAGAACATTCATTTAAGGGATGGAAGGTATAGTACAAACCAGTTAGGAATAATTCAGATCAGCTGGACAAATAGGAGAACAAAGATTGAGCAGTACAGAGAAGCCCACAGAGGAAAGAACATCCAGGAAGAAAGGGTATTCATCCATGTCAAAGAATTAGTGGAATTTCATGTTTAATATTTATTGGATTACTTGATGTCTAGGGAAGGGGGTGAGGAGAAGGGAGGGAAAAAATTTGGAACTCAAGGTTTTGCAAATGTGAATGGTGAAAATTGTGAATATATTTTGAAAATAAAAAGCTTTAATAATAAAAAGATATTAGTAAAATTCATAGTAGAAAGAAAGATTTGTATTGTCGGGGAGAACAATTTCAGTAGAAAGGGTTGGAAGACAGACTACAAGGGACTGACAAATGAACAAATGAACAAGAATTTGTTAAGTGCTTACTACATGCCAGGCACTGTTTTAAGCACTGGTGATTTATAGAAAGGTATGTACAAATACAAAGACCATTCCTTATCCTTAAAATGACTACATTTTAATGGAAAAGAGACAATATAGTTATATCCCTTTCACATCTTGGGAATTAGGGGTGCTCCCAACATGTGGAAAATTCAGGTAAAAATTTGTGGCCCTCTTTTCATACCAGAGAAGAAGTCTGAATTTTTTTCTTTTGTGGGTTACTGATAATATACAATACTATACATGTATTTTATTCATTTCTGAGGTGTTTCCTGGGCTTTCATGTGCCATCTGCATCCTATTTAATTTATTATGCTGACCTAGGATATATCAAAATTGTGATAAAGAAAGTCACAATGTAGAAGGGGTAACTATTAAAATAAGTATGTATTTACCAGATAAATAAGATTGTTCCCTCTCCCTCCCCCACAAATACACACACACACACACAATTAAGGGAACACAATGTCAGAGGGAAGGAAGTGTCTGAGGGTAATAACAGCTACAATGTAGAGGTAGATGAAGAATAAGAAATGAAGTGCAGGGAAAGAAGTTATCAATGGAGAGTTTTAGTTCAAAATCATGTAAACAGTAAGTTTTGTGTTATGATGAAATCAGATGAGTTTCTTGGGTGATTATGTGTGCATAAAGGAAAGATATGTAGATCCCAAGAACTTAAATTAAAGTAAGGGAGACTAAGGAGTCAAAAGCAACAATAACAGAATTATTCAACTAGCCAAGGATGAGAGGTGTGAGGGGCAGCTAGGTGGCGCAGTGGATAGAGCACCAGCCCTGAAGTCAGGAGGACCTGAATTCAAATCTGATCTCAGACACGTAACAGCTGTGTGACCCTGGGCAAGTCACTTAACCCCAATTGCCTCAGCAAAAAAAAAAAAAAAAAAAAAAAAAAAAAGGATGAGAGGTGTGAACTAAGCAGAGAGGGCTGAGTTGCTAGTAACTTTGAAGTTATAAGCACATTGAGGATCTTTTCTTTTTTGATTATGTGGCAGGAAAATAATACTAATAGCTCATATTCAAGTAAATGTTTGCAAAGCATAGTCCTTGCCAGCATCTCAAGGTAGTAGCTAGTATAAGTGAAATAGTGAAAACTGTTCACTTAAGATTTCTTCCTCAGGAAAAATTTCACTTTCTGAAATAGCAAAATATTTTGACTGACTTCAGACCTGAATTTCTTAGATTAATTTGAAAAAATTACTAATAGAACTGGGGTGAGACTTGTTTTCTTGTAGTAGGTATTCCTTATAATTTCATGAGCAAATGAGACTTCTTTTTAGGTGTGATGGTTATAGAACAGAGCATAATTAACTGCATCATGGTAGAGGAGGAGTTTTAGTAACGTCAGGAGAGAGAGCTTCAGTTGCTTCACTACCAACAGCCAAGTGTATCCCAGATAAGTTAGCAAACATTCTCAACCTAGATCTGTTAAATTAAAAAGAAGTAAATATAATTGATCTCTTAAAATCCTATAGATTTTGTTTTTCATTTAAAACATTATTCTAAGAGGGGGTCCACAACACAAAAAGGTTAAGAAACCCAGGGGGTGGTTTAAATGCATTGGACTGTGGCAGTAAAGAGGTCAGTAACTGCTTACTAATATTCAGTTCTACTCTTTAACACTTTTGCTTTTTTTTCATTCTTTTCTTACAGCAGATTCCTAATTTGATTTGGAATTTCTTCATTTATATTTTTCCCACTTAATAGTATTTTATTTTTTCAATTACATGTAAATGTAGTTTTCAACATTTATTTTTTAGATTTTGATTTCCATTTTCTTTTTCTCTCCCATTATCTAAAACAGCAAGCAATCTGATATAGGTTATATATCTACAATAACATTAAACATATTTCCATGTTAGTGATATTGTGAAAGAAAATCATAACAAAAAGTGAAAACCATGAGAAAGAAAAAAAAAGTTAAAATTGTATGCTTTCGTCTGTATTTAGACTCCATGATTCTTTCTTTGGATATTGAATAGCATTTTCCATCATGAGTGTTTGGGAATTGTCTTAGATCATTGTATTACTATGGAAAGCAAAATCTATCAAAGTTGACCAATGCTGCTGGTAACTGTATACAATGTTCTCCTGGTTCTGTTCACTTTACTCAGCATCAGTTCATGTAGATTTTTCTTAGTTTTGTTTGAAATCCACCAGTTCAACATTTCTTATAGAAATACTTAGTATAGCAAATACTAACAGTATTACATTACATTCATATACCATATTTTGTTCAGCCATTCTCCAATTGATGGGCATCCATTCAGTTTCCAGTTTCTTGCCACTACAAAAAGGGCTGCCACAAACATTTTTGCACATGTGGGTCCTTTCCCCTTCTTTATGATCTCTTTAGGATATAGACCCAGTGATGACATTGTTGAATCAAGGGATATGCAGTTTTATAACCATTTTGAGCACAGTTCCAAATTGCTCTCCAGAATGGTTGGATCACTCCACAACTCCACCAACAAGGTATTAGATTTCCAATTTTTCTACATCTTCTCTGACACTTACCATTTTCCTTTTCTGTCATTTTTGTCAATCTGATAGGTATGAGGTGGTACCTCAGAGTCATTTTAATTTGGATTTCTCTAATCAATAGTGATTAAGTGATTTTTTTCCATATAACTATAGATTTTATTTCATCTGAAAACTGTTTATTCATATAGTATTTGGCCATTTATCAGTTGAGAAACATTTACATTTTTCTTAAAAATATTTCTCAGAGTTCAGTTTTCATCAGTGGAATATAGGTGTTTCAATGACTTTTTAGGCATTCTTAATTACTTGCAGCATTACTCAATAATTTGATGAGTTTCCCTGATTGTCTTCTAATTTAATCTTTTCTTCCTCAAGTGGTCCACTGGATAAAGCATTGGATTTGGACTCAGAATGATCTCAGTTTAGATTCTATCTTAAACACACAATAGCAATGTGACGTTAGTCATAATTTCAGTCTTCCTCAGTTTCCTCATCTATAAAATGGGAGTAATAACAGTATTTACTTCACAAGGCCATTATTAAAAATAGTACAGAAAATGACACATAATGGGAGCTTAATAAATGCTTGTTCCTCTTCCTTCACTTCCTTTGAGTAAATTGTGTGAAACATTTTTCTTTTAATGACTTCATTATATAAATCTATTTTATAGATTGGATGGGAGTGAATAAAAGGAGTACCTGCTGGTTTTGGTTGTTTAGTGGGAAACTGCCTCTCTTAATTCAGGGAAGACATTTGCCTAAGGTCCAGGGATAGGAGAGAAAACAAGCAAAAAGCCCAGAAAAGTGTAATAACGCTGACAGAAGCAAATGGAATAATGCCCAATGGTAAATGACCTTCAGAGTGACTTCTCACATGAAAGAGATGGGTGCTCTTTCAGAAATAGGGTCTTGACCTTTAAATTGTGATATCACCATATTTCAGTTTTTTGTTTGACTAGTGCTTTTGCCTTCAGGAAGCATCTTAGGCAAGATTTTTCATTCTGACTACAATCTGGCCCTTTATATTCTCCTGGCAGTACCTACCATTATTAGCTATTTCTTAGCCAATCAGCAAGTATTTATTCAGGATCTAGTCTGAAGGGATATAAGGCCAAACAAGATTAATATGCATGAAATATTTAGAGAATAGCTCATGGCAATAAAAAAAAAACTAAATAGTACAGTACAGAGCATGAGGGCAAGAGGAATTCTAAGTTGCTTAAGGATCTCAGAAGGGAATTAGATACCTTGTTAAGAAATCAAGTTCATCCTAATGAATTGGACCCTAATCTTAAAAAAATACAATAGCAAGAAGGTTAAGAAGGTAGGTTGTCATAGACTATGTTTGCTAAGCTCCCCTTTATTCTATAATTTGATTTCCTAAAACAAGTCAAATATTTTGTCTTTGTACTTGCTCTTTTTTTGGGGGGGGACCCTTCCATTTTTTTCTTTTCAAAGAACTCTTCATTCTTCCTGATAACCTAGAAAGGTTGATCTGATGGTCCTTTATCCCTTTTAAATTCCCTTATGGGAGAGGACCAACCCATATTTTGGACATATGTAGAAGTTACTTGGTCAGAGAAAAACAAAACAAAATAAAACAAAACAAAATTTGGATCCCCTGTATAGAGTCACAGCAAAATTCTTCTTTGCTTCCACACTTGCTTAAAGTGAAATCCTCCAGCTCCAGTTCTCTGATGTTCCCATTGGTAATTCAATAGCCAAAACTAGGGCAAATAGCACTACATATTGGCCATACCTATTCACCTAACTGAGACTCATTATATCATACTATGAGCACAACATTTGCCCCTTTATGACATGGTCTTTGAGATTCAGAAAAAAAAAATCAGAAACTACTAAGCTGCTAGGGAAATCCAGGACATATGTGTATATACTTGTGAGTGGTGTATATGTGAATGTGTGCACACATGTACATGCCTGTGTATGAATGTGTATATACATGCATGCATATATGTGCACACAAATGTACACACACATACACACATAAAAAAGATAAAAACAAAGAAATAGAATAAAACTTAAAGAAAAATCTGGACTTGTGATTTCTTTGTTATAAAGAGTGCCTGGGGTAGAAACTTTCTTTATAATTGTTATTCATAACTTATCTTTAACTAATAGTCTTATAAATGACATCAGGAGATCAAGCAGTTACTGCTATATATGTCAGAACTTATGTCTTCCTGACATTAATTCTTCACTAACTTGTGCCTCTGGCATTTTCCGGAGATACTTGTTGGCTCAATATGTTTTCCCTTGGATATATAACTTCCCCTAGACTATTTTAAAATAGAGAACCATTAAGCCAATCTCCCTTGGCTGGATTTTCAAGTATATGAATGTACCCTTACAACAAAGAGTAGATATTTTCTTTAAAAAAAAAAATAAAATTAATTTAAATTTAATTTTTTAAAAATTGTTTTAAATTTGTTACATTTTTTACCCTTTTTACCCTTACCTTTATCCCCCCTTTTTATTATGCCTGGTGCCTGGCATGTAAGAAACACTTAATAAATACTTATTTTTAAAGGAAACTATTTTGCCCCAGATATAGTGGGTTTAAAAACTTGTTTGAGATGGGTTTTGAGGAAATTTGTTAATTAGAACTGGAATGAAAGCCACTAGAAGGTAAACTGAGCATACCTGAAAAGTACAGAAGTACCAGGGGCAGCTAAGCGATGTAGCATATAGGGCACTGGCTTTGGAATTAGAAGGACATGAGTTTAAATCCAGTCTCAGACACTTGATACACTAGTTGTGTGACTCTAGGCAAGTCATTTAACTCCAATTCCTCACCAAGAAAGCAAAAAAACAAACAAATAAATAAAAAGGAAAAAAAAGTACCTTTCTTGAGTTTCCAAGAAGGAAAATGAGCTCAGTAGAAGCATGGTAAGTAGTAAGATATGCTGACAACCCTTATCTGAAGTTATGGTGGTGAATTAGATCCACATATTTTTTTGTAGTGTAAAGACATAAAAGATACTTATGTGAATGAAATCAATGCCATTTTCTCACCCAAACTGATCTAATATAATGTTATTATGAAGGAAATACTCTAATGTAATCTCACCTCAGATTATTTAATTTAATTTTTCTTAATTATTTGCATATATTTTTATTAATTTAATGTATTCCCTCTTCTTTCCCCTTGGTGAAATCACCCTATTCCAAGTGTCTCTCTTAATTAAGGCCTTTTACTTTGTAAATATGTAAATACTGTACTATGTAAACATATGACAGTTTCATGATAAAAAAAATAATGGAGGGCTTCCAGTTTAAGGTTAGTGGGATGTTAATAAAAATAAATTTTAATTTTGTCTTTATTTTGTCTCCTTGTACCTTTCTCACACTTTTCACTACGTTAAATTCTACACTGATTAGATTGTAAAGAGTTCTAATTCCTGGATAATAAGTAGATGACCATCAATTGGAAAATGGCTGAATAAGTTATGGCATATGAAAGTAATGGAATATTATTGTTCTATAAAAATGATGAATAATCTGAGTTTTAGATAGTCCTGGAAATATTTACATGAACTGATGCTGAGTGAAACAAACAGAACCAGGAAAACTTTGTACACAGTAACAGCAAGATTATGTAGTGATCAACTATGATAGACTTGGTTCTTCTCAGTAGTTCAGTGACCCAAGACAATCCCAATAAACTTTAGATGGAAAACATTATCCACATCCAGAGAGACTGAATGAAGACTTGAATGTATATCAACACGTTATGTTTTTTTTCCTCATTTTTTTTCCTTTTGTTCTGATTTTTCTTTCCCAACATAATTCATCTAAAAACAATGAAAAATGGAAATATGAATGTACATGTATAACCCCTCCAAAAATGTTGTTTTATATGTAACTGGAAAAATATAAATTAAAATAAACTTAAAAGGAGTTCTAATTCCTAACTAAGCAGTGAACTTTACCTAGAGGAGGAAGCAAATTGCCTTGTTAAAGAATCAATATGGTGGGGGCGGAGCCAAGATGGCCAACTGCAGACAGCTTTCTCTGTGAACTCCTGGGACCTTCCCTCAGACCCAGACAAAGTGTGCCTTCGAACTGGTTTTTGAGTGAGGGCTCCGCCAAACATTTGGACTACAACACACTTCTATCAAAAATCTACCTTGAAAGAACTCCGGAGAAGGTTAGCCTCAGGGGAAATCGGCCTCTGGTTGTGATCAGACTCCAGCCGGGGCAGAAGTCAGGGCTGCGATAGAGGGGCAGATTTTAGGCACCCAGGAAGCCCCTGGGAGACGCCTGGGCCACTTTGTTCTGCTTGCGGGCAGGTGCTTTGGCAGATCTGCCTTTGGTAAAGGGTGGATCGAGAGCAGCTGAAAACGTGGTCCTAGTGCGGATCTAGCCTGACCAGCCTCAGACCGGAAATCAACTTGGCAAACTGCCCCAAGGCAAATACAAATTGTTGCAGTTTTCTCTGCTTTTGACCAATATCCCAACTTTAAATCATGAGCAAGAAGCAGAAGA
Organism: Myrmecobius fasciatus; assembly: GCA_023553655.1. NCBI lineage: Eukaryota > Metazoa > Chordata > Mammalia > Dasyuromorphia > Myrmecobiidae > Myrmecobius > Myrmecobius fasciatus. The sequence continues at coordinate 371 of JAJPUD010004933.1, read as the reverse complement.
GAGCTCTCACCATAGAAAGCTTTTACAGAGAAAAAAATAGAACAGTCCCCAGATCCTGACATTATGAAAACAGTCCCAGATGAAGCCGCAAAGGCAGACTTAAGTTGGTCTCCCTTTCAGAAGGCTTACCTGGATGATTGCATTAAGAATCTCAAAAGAGAGCTAGAAGAAGAATGGGGAAATAAATTGAGATCAGGGCAACAGAAATATCAAAAACTGGAAAATAGGACTGGTGAATTGGAAAAAGAAAACAGTTCACTGAAAAACAAAATTGGTGAATTGGAAAAAATCACCAATTCACTGGAAAATAAAAATGGTGAACTGAAAAACAAAATTGGTGAATTGGAAAAAGACAACAATTCACTGAAAAA
>JAJPUD010004932.1:160255-177428 GCA_023553655.1 Myrmecobius fasciatus | reverse complement strand
AAAAAAAATTCTTAAATCTTTTTAGAGTATACCTTTTAATAGCAGATTATAATTCATGGATATCCATGGATAAGTCTGAGTTTTTTAAATAGAAAAGACAAGACTTCTGGAGAAAGATTCAAAGTGGCAGAGTAGAGAAAGCTAAACCCTTCAAACAACTTTAAAATAATGCCTTAAATCAGATTCTGGAGTGGCAGAGCCAACCAAAAGTCAGAGTGAGACATTCTTCCAGCTCAAGACAATATGGAAGGTTGGAAAGAGATCTGTGGCATAGAGGAAGAGGCTGGTCTGGAGCCCACGTGGATGAAACACCACTGGCAGTACTAAGTAGTGGTGGAAAAAGCAGCAGCTTTTTGGGAGGTCTCAAATCAGAGTCAGTAAGGTCACCTGGCAAGTAGTCAAAAAAGAGGTTACTCCGGTTTTATAATTGTATACAGGACCATATGCTGTTTGGTAACTCCATAGCCTACATTCACTCATGGGTGATGGTTCAAGGACAAGAGGAGCACTTTGGGTTAATCGGGAGTGGGGACCCTGAGGAGTAGTATCACTTCTAACTCTTAAGGCATTAGGGACCCAGAGAAACAGTACTGTTTCCAGGCACAAGGGAGGAGGGACCATGAGAAGCACTGATTTCATTTTAAGGGATTTGGACCCTTCCTTGGTAAGAAACAAGAGTGCAGACCAAGAGAGCAGTGACCACATTATTTCCCAGTTTACACTACCTTGGAAGCCCTGAAAATTTCCAGTCCCCCAGAAGTGGCACTGAAAACAAGAGTGCAAAAAAGACTAAAGCTTGAGACAGACAGTTTTCCCTCCCATGCTGGGAACAATGCTCAATATTAACATAAATTTCCAAATGAAGAAATAGGGTAGAAAGATGAGAAAACAACAACAACAACAACAACAACAAAAAAAACCCTCACCATAAAAATCTACTTTGGTGACAAGGAAGAGTAAGACATGAATTCAGAAGAAGACAATGAAGTCAAAACCTCAAATAAAAATATGAATTGGATAAAACCCAACAAGAATTCCTAAAAAAGCAAAAAAAAAAAAGATTTTTAAAATCAAGTTAAGAGTGGTAAAGGAAAAATTAAGTTAATGCAAAAATTGGATTAAAAAATGAAAGCAAAGGAAAAAAAATTAAGAATAGACAATAGCTTGGTAAAAGAGGCAGTTAGTGGCTCAGTGCATGGAGTACTGTGCCCCGAGTCAGGAAGATCTGAATTCAAATTTGGCCTCAGACACTTAATAGCTGTGTGACCCATGGCAAGTCACTTAACCTCGTTTTGCTTTAATTTGCTGGAGAAAAAGAATGGCAAACCACTTTAGGATTTTCACCAAGAAAAACCAGTGGACACTTCAGTCTGTCGGGTCACAAAGAATCAGACACAACTGAACTTCATTAATAAAAAGAGTTACAAAAAAGAGAAAATAACACAATTGGTCAAAAGGATAAAAGAGGTATAAAAATTTGCTGATGAAAATTACTTCTCACAACAAAAACTTAACCAAATGGAAAAAGAGATGGAAAAGCTCACTGAAGAAAATAATTCCTTAAAATTAGAATAGGGTAAGTAGAAGCTAGTGACTCAATGAGACATCAAGAAACAATATAACAAAGTTAAAAGAATGAAAAAAAAATTGAAAAAATCTCATTCTTCGTGAGAATGAACCAGTGAGTAAGTGGACCATACTTAAACCTCACTTACATCTAAATTGTTTTAAAAGGGGAAATCACAAACATAATCAATTGGTAACTGAAATCTTTCTTACTTAATAGGAAATTAGGAAGGGAAGGGATAGGGGGGAAAGGAGGGAATAAAACAGAGCTGATAAAAGAAGGCAGTGATCAGAAGCAAAGCACATTTTAGAGGAAGAACAAGTTAAAAAAGAATGAGAAATGGATAAACAGAATGGAGTGAAATGCACAATTTGTAGTCATAACTATGAATGCAAATGAGATGAATTTGCCTACAAAATGAAAATAGATAAACAAAAATGAATTAGAAATTAGAATCTTGTAATATATTGTTTACAAGAAATATACTTGAAACAGAAACACACACAGAGTTAAAATAAAAGATTGGAGTACAATCTATTATGATTCAGCTGAAGTGCAAAAAAGCTGGGATAGCAATCGTGATCTCAGAGAAAGCAAAAGCAAAAATCAACCAAATTAAAAGGTATAAGCAGGGAAGCTATCCTGCCTAAAAGGAACCCTAGGCAATGAAGTAACATGAATCCTAAGCATATATGCAGCAAATGGCATAGCATCCAAATTCATAAAGGAAAAAAAAAGTACAAGAGGAAATAAATAGTAAAAGCATACTAGTGAGCCACCTCAACTATTCCCTCTCCATTAAGTAATTAATAAAGAATTTAATAAGATGATGAATAGAATCTTAGAAAAAATATTTATCCCAGACCTCTGGAAAAAATTGAATGGCAATAGGAAGAACTATGAATTCTTTTTCTCAGCTGTATATGGCACAAAAAATCGATCATTTATTAAGACATTACCATCTTTCAAAGAAATGCAGAAAAGTACAGTTATTAAATGTACCCTTTTCAGACAATAATGCCATAAAACTGCATTTAATAAAGGGCATTAGAAACATAGATTAAAAGCTTAGAAAGCAAATTTAATCCCAAAGAATGATTAGATCAAAGAACAAGTCATAGAAATAGTCAATTATTTCATTAAAGAAAATGACAGCAATGAGGCATGTCAAAATTTGTGAGATGCAGTCAAAATAATATTTAGAAAAAAAATTTCTATTGTAAATGCATACATAAAATAAAAGAGGTAAAGAACAGAACAATGGGTTAGGTATGCAACTAAAAAAATAAAGAATTTAAAATCTCCAATTAAACACTAAAGTTTCTGAAAATTTAAAGAGAGATTAATAAAATTGAAAGTAAAAAAATCTGAAAATTTAAAGAGAGATTAATAAAATTGAAATTAAAAAAATCATAACATTGAGCAAAAAAATAAAATCTTATTGTTCAGTTCTTTTATTTGTGTCTGACTCTCTGTGATCCCAATTACCCTGGAGTGGAAAAATTTTTGTTTTCCTTTAGCATTTTCTTGTTGTCAAGCCTTGTTGAGTCTTAAGCTGTCCAGAAATTAGTTTACTCTTTAGATGAAATGATATGAGAAGGCACCTCTATCCTCTCTTTGCAGAGGTGGTGAGCTATGAGGATGCCAACAGGTTGCCAGACTTATTTTAATGTGGTGTTTTCTTGAACTGTTTTTTATTTTTCTCTTTTTTTATTCTTTGTCATGTGGACATGAGGGAAAGATGCAATGGGATACATTAGGTGCATGAAAGCAACAATAAAGAAGAAAATGTATTTAAGAAAAGAAATGAGTGAACTGACAGTGCTGCTGTACCTCTTCCTGCTCTTTTGATTACATATCTCCTGCTCTTTTGATTACAAATTAATTTTCGAAAGGTCAGCCTTATTAGGGGAAAACATCTGACTTGCAGTTGAAACCTTCCCCATTGGTTGCTTTCTTTATTAGAATGTATGCTCATAGAAGGCAAGAACTGTTGTCCTTTTCTAACATTAGTGTCCTTAGTACTTCTGTGTTTGTTGTACATAATAAGTATTAAATCTTTATTTATTTATTCTTGCAAATCTATGGGCTTTCACATTGCTTTAGCATAATAATAGCATCAACAAAAACTTCATTTGCATATCACTTTAGTGTTTGAAAAGCATGTTGTAAAAAGTACCTCATTTGAAGATCATAGTAATCCATTTAGGGAAGTGCTAAAGGAATTTTTAGCACCAATTGACAGATGAGAACACCTGGGCCAAGACAAGTAAAGCCATTTTCTCTGGAGAACACACTTACTAAGTATCAGGTGGATTTGAAATCCAGAATTCTGCATTCCAGATCCAGCAGTCTAGCCAGCTACCCTGCTGTGATCTTTGAGAACTATTTCTAGATCTCTTTAGTCATAATCAATTCCTTGTCAGTTAAATTAGAAATATTACAAATAAGTAACAAATTATAAGTGCATAAACCTCTAGTTAAATTATATCAATCCGTTGTTCAAAATATTAATAATAATAACTAGCATTTGTATAGGGCTTTATGGTTTGCAAAGAATTTTATAAATATTATCTTCACAACTCTGGGTGCTATTATTATTCCCAATTTATGGATGTGGAAACTAAGGCAGAGTTTGTGATTTGTCCAAGATCATATACCTCAGTTCTAAGGCATTATTTGAATTCAAGTTTTCTTAACTTTAGTTCCAGGATTCTATCCACTTTCTCATCTAGCTACCTCTAAATTAAGTCTTGCCATCTGATTGATAATATGTCAGAGACGAGTGAATAATTTTCAGTTATTGCTAGGAGGTCTTTAATACCGGTATCATCTTTTGTATTTGCTCTATGTTGATATTTATCTGATAATGAAAAATTAAATAACCAATTCATACCCTTGATAATCATTGTATTTAAAGATTCAGTGCAGGGTCGAATGCAACCATAACTGTTAGCTCATTGACTCTTTCGGCAAAGCATCCTTTTCTAGACAGTCAAGTGATTTTTTTTTCAAGGACCATCTACTCCTCCTATATAACTCCCTTGGAGATTAGATTAGGTCCTATATAACCATTTTTCAGTTCTTCCATGGAATTGTATATTCCAATTGTTTGGTAGTCCCCTCTCTTCTCTTTTTATAAATTGGCTATTCCATTTGTAGTAAACCAAGTGTAATTAATTGTCTTTATGAAGTGAAATGAGTAAGAGTTGTATCATGGCAATTTAAAACCTGTTAAAGTTATTTTTGGTACCTTGCATGAAAGGTTCTTCCTTAGTCCTATAATGGCACTGAAATTAATATTTTTATGTGGCAAAATTCTAGAAAGTGGTGACAAGGTATTAGTGGTAGAATATCCATTAGGAAGTAAATTCTCCAAAACATAGTCCTTTGAAATCCATGGTTCAGTATATTTGTTCTTAACCTTAGATCAGTGAATTTGGATTGGGGGGAGAAATTACATCTTTATTTTCATTAACCTGCAACTGAAATTGAGCATTTCCTGCAATTATGAATGTAGACAACCATCAATATTACAGAGTTATATATTGTTATTGGGCTTCCCCACACCTCCATACAGGTCTATAACAGCCCCTGACCTTAGACATTTATTTCACTGAGAATGTTTTAATGACACTTGTGAATGCTAACTCTTTTATATGTGCCAGGTTACTAGGTTTTAACTTACACCATTCTTTCTTAGGATATGTTTTTCTGTCTAGTGTAAGAAGAAAAGCATCAGGACTTACAGGATTTTATTGATGATAATCTTTAATGAGAAACAAACAATTCAACCAATTTCATTGTTTCTGAAACAATTCCTTTAGGGCTAGCAAAATAAAGTAATCTAAAACATTCCTCAGTTGCAAATTAAAATAACCAAGTTGCTCACCTCCCTGAAGAAAGGTTTTATAATGGGATTGTTGTCAGACCCTTCACTACCCTGTGCACTGCTGGGAGCCACTATAATAATGTTTAATGTAGTTGTAGGGAAGGAACTCGATGCTTCCCTGCTTCTGCTTCCTGAGAAGGGAGAGGAGGATGGTGATCAAGCTGAGGTTCTCAAAGGAGGCCCTGAAATCACTGGGTAATATGAAGAATGGGATGTGCCCAGGCTACTGTGGGAAGCCTGGAACAAAGCACTTGAATTGTAGCGACACAGATAATTCTTGTTGGAGCATCCAGATAACTGTGAACCTTTTCCTTATGGATTAAACAGTGCTGGAGAGCAGTAAAGCTAATGGGAAATGCCGAAATGTAGATTTTTGTAGCAATTTCTGGGCCGTTTATGGTCTGACAGCAGGAGCATTTCACTGTATCAAAGATATGGCCAGGAAGCAAAAAGATATATACGGATTGACTGTATATCAGAGCCCTGATACCACATATGGCCATACAAAAAAGAGTATTGTATGTTGTTTAGTCTTGGAACTCCTTTTAAAGATAGCATGTCATCTCTGGATCCTTGGGCCATATGTTTACCCAGTCTTAAGAAACACAGGCTAATCTTTTTCTATTTTGAGGAGTAATAAATTGAAAAGATAATTGCATAATATGGTACATAACGGAGCTCTGGTTTGGACCATATGTGTTTAATTTTAGAGTAACATACATGATGACAGGTTATGAAAGAATGAAACTATTTTAGTCTTTTTAAGTATTAGAAACATGATTTTTATATAACCCCCCCCCCATAAAAAACAACACTAAACCCCAGGCATACTACTGAAAACAAGTTGTCATTTTGGTGACCACTAGGAAAGAAGCAGCAAGTTAAAGGACATTACTTTTTAGCCCTTTAAAATTAGATCCATGTTGATGTGTGTCATGCAGTAGGGGAGGTATGTAATTTCACTAACTAAAATGCAAAATGAGGAGACTACTGCTTTTAGATTTAACTTAAAACCTTTTATACACTGGGATATTTCAGTACATGTTATATTGATTTGTAAAGCTTGACATTTGGTAAGCACTTAATAAATACTTGCTCTCCTTTCCTCCCCTCCTCTTTTCCCTTTTCTTACATGTGTCCTAAGAATAATTTGGATATAAACACCCATAGTAGAGAAAAATGGGGAAGAGGGTACGGGAATATCAGGTTCTGGTTTTTGAAGAATCAAGAATAAGATGAGAAAACAAGACATGAGACTGATATCAACATGGGATCCATCAAGGGTTGGACTCCCTTCAGAAATCCTGCAAGCCTTCCTTGCTGCTTAGCTTCCAGGAGATGATGGAGGGAGATGGACTATGCTTGGGATTTGAGACTGCAAAGAGAAGCTTGTGACCTTCTAGACTTAAGGAATGATAAGTGATCTCCTTTTTGTCATTTCCAGGCTTGGGCTACAAAAGTGGCATCTGAAAAATGAAGGATTTCCTGGTGGAGGGGGGAAACAAATGCTATATTCATAAAGGGTCCTCTTGGCACCTCCGCCTGATTGAGGGATTCAGGGTTGCCCTCCCCGAACAAACTTATTGACAGCCCTCAGGAGGAGAAAACAATGGCCCCTGGGATGATGACTCTTAAAGCCATAGGCCTCTTTTATCCCTCCTCTGTCTCCCGTTTAATCTAATCTTGGGTTCAGGTGATATTATTGATTAGGGTTCTTTCAAAACTACTGGCTGTATAAGAGCTACTCTGTGTGGGGTAAAGTGTTATTCTTCTTCTCATGTGTGACTTGAGAATAAAAGGTGAAAGTATACAATTAATTTGCCTGCACTTTCTTGAAAATTGTATGCTGGGTTTCTGTGAAATGCTGCATGGAACAATATCGCACGCAAATTATTGTTATTTACCATGACTTTTGCCTGCATATTTTAAGTCAACAATTATGTTTCAAGGTATGGTGGGGGGTTTTTGTACTTAATGGCTTTTGTAAAATGTTTTTTTAGAAATCTGGTCTAGTCTTTCTAAAGTCATAGTGTACATATGTCCCTAAGAAACTGAAGAAAAGTTATCTCAGGGTCAGCCAAATGATGTATTACTAGTTTTTATCAGGTCTTCCCTAGTAGCCCCCAGGCACTTGGGTACCTTCTGGGTACTTTTTTCAGTTCAAGTAATCTTCTTTAGGTCACTTTCTGGAATTAAAGTTGGCCTAAAAATAATAGTAATATGGCTTGACTTACTATGGTTAGAAAATAATCAACTATCAATCATCTCTCATGGTACAACTTGTTAAATTGTAGAATAAGTTTACTTTTTCCTTATGGATCATCATTTTTCAGTTTCATATTCCACAGTTTAAGATGTTCTACTTCATTTTTAATATTATTTACAAATTTTTTAATTCCAAATTCTTTCACCATATTTTATTAAGTGTTTTTCTTTCAATCATATCCCTTTAGAAAGTTGATTACCAGAAAAAAAAAATGAGGACTTAGCCCTAAGGAAGCTTCCATATGAAAGACAGAATAATTGTAAGAGAATTGAAGTCACAACATCACTACTGCTGCTCATCCAGTCTTCATGATTGGATATCAGATATGACCTGAGTCTAAGTAGACCAATTGGCTTACTGCAAAAATAATTCTGAGTAGAATCTAAAAAAATGAAAACAAAAAACTCAAATTGAATGAACTTCATTTGCTAAAATTGGAACCAAATCAGTTAGTTAATTTTGTCTGAACCCTGAATGGAGAGGAAAAATGGGATAGATGGGAGTCTGTTTACAGGAACAGTGTGCCATAGTGGAAAGAACATTGAATTTTGAGTCAGAGGGCCTAAAGCCAAATTTTTTATTTCTCATGTGACCTTATACGTCTCACCTTACCTCTCTGGGACCTCTGTTTCCTGATCTATAAAAGAGGATTACACTAAATAATTTTATCCTTTCTTATATGATGCTATTCCTTTTTTATACTTGTGTTTTATTTTTCCAAATGCACATAAAAATAGTTTTCATTATTCATTTTTGTAAGATTTTCTTTTCCAAATTTTTCTTCCTTCCTCCTTTAACTCCCTCCCTCCCCAAGACAGCAAGCAATCTGATATGGATTAAACACATACAGTTCTTTTAAACATATTTCCATATTTGTCATGTTATATGAGAAAAATCATAAAAAGGGGAAAAAACACAAGAAAGAAAAAGCAAGCAAAGAAAGGAGAAAATATTATGTTTCGATCCACATTCAGTCTCCATAGTTCTCTCTCTAAATGTGGATGGCACTTTCCATCCCAAGTCTATTGAAATTATCTTGAATCACCTCATTGCTGAGAAGAGCCAAGTCTGTCACAGTTGATATGATGCTACTCTTACTGTGCAGAGGAGCTGGAAAAAGAAAACTACTTTGGGATTGCTAAACAAGCAAGCTTTTCCCATCAGCACTGCAATTAATGAATCAACAAGAATGTATTAGATCCCATCACGTACCAGATATTATGCTAACCACTGGCATCCAAAAAAAAAAACCCAAAACCAATCATTGCAAATGGGTATATATGCAAGATTCATACAGAGAAAATGGACGGTGACTTTCAAGCAGGTAGAAAAACTGGGGTAAGGCTCCCGGCAGGAGTTGGTTTGAGCTGAGTTTCAAAGGAAACTGGGCATTCTGAGAGGCAGAAGCAATGGAGAAAAGCATTCTAGGCAAGGTGTTTATAAGGGTATATGCATGATTTATACCCAACTAACTTTCTCTCTCCCTCTCAACTTGCCCAGGGTCCTATAACTAATAAATGTCTGTAGCCCTTTGAACTGAGGTCCTCCTGATTCCAGAACCACATGCCATGTAGCTGCCTCCAGGTACTCTTTTTTTCCCACAGTCATAAGGGCCAGTGCCAGTATCACATCAAGGAAGTGACCAGCAGCTATTGGTGTGTGGGAATACTCCTGCATTTTCCTGTTCAGCCATGTCTCTTATCTTTATTGTATTTCTAAGGTGTCTTTGGAGGAAAGAATAAAAGGTTCTATAGATTTCTTTTTGTAGGTTGTCATATAGGCAGCTGAGTGGTACAGTACATAGAGCATTGGACTTGGATCAATAAGACCTGAGTTCAGAACTTGCCTCAGATAATGACCTTGGGCAACTCACTTAAATTCTGTTTTCCTGAGATGGGAGGAATGGGAATAATAATAGTACCTACCTCCCAAAGTTGTTGAATGCATCAAGTGAGATATTTGTAAATAACTTTATAAACTTTAAATAGCTATATAAATGCTGTGTTATTATCATCATCATCACAAATGGTTTCTCTTCCCACAATATTTGCCTTACTGAGTCAACCAATTCATAATAAGTACAACTCTATCACTGGATGGTAGTTGTCTGTACCTTCCACAGAAAGTTACTATGTTGTAATATGATTATATCAGTAACAATAGCTATCTACCAAAAATAATTATAACATTATAATATAACATAATACAGGGGCAGGTAGTTGATGCAGTGGATAGAGCACCATACCTGAAGTCAGGAGAACCTGAGTTCAAATCTGGCCTCAGATACTTAACACGTCCTAGCTGTAAAAAAACAAACAAAAAACAAACCTATATATATATATGTAACATAAAAATTTTAACAATACATTATGTATATATACCTCAGTGAATCTTCATAATTCCAAGTGGGGATATATATTTTTTTGCACTCAGACTTCATCAGTTCCCTCTCTCTCTTGAGGTGGATACCATTTTTTTCATCTTACTCCTTTGAATTGTCTTGGATCATTGTATTGACCAATGTAGCCAAATCCTTTACAATTGATCATCAACACAATGTTGTTCTTACTGTGCACAATGATCTCCTGGTTCTTTCCATTTCACTTCCCTTACAGGTTGTGTCATGTTTTTTTTTTTTTTTTCCCCTCCTGAAACAACTCCTTCATCATTTCTTATAAAACAACAACAGTCCATCACAATCATATATTTGATTTGCTCTTCCCCGATTGATGAGCATATCCTTAATTTCTAATACTTTTCCACCACAAAAAAGAATAACTTCTATAAATACTTTTGTATGTATGGGTTCTTTTCATTTTCTTTGATCTCTTTGGGGAATAGACTTTGTAGCGCTGTTCCTGGATCCGAAGATTTGCAGTTTTATAGCCATTTGGATGTTCCAGAATGTTCTCTGGAATGATTGGAGCAGTTTACAACTTCCCTAACAGCAAATGTATCCATTTTCTCTCATCCCTTCTAGCATTTGTCTCTCATTTTAGGTGTAAGGTGATGCCTCAGAGTTATTTTCATTTGCCTTTCTGTAATTGAGAGTAATTTAGACCATTTTTCATACGATTAGAAATAAATTTATTTCTTCTGAAAACTATTATTTAGCCATTTATCAATTAGGAAGTGACCCTTATTTTTCTAAATTTGACTCATCTCCCTGTATACTTGAAAAATAAACCTTTGTCAAAGAAATTTGCCCTGAAGTTTTTCTTTATATCGCTTCATTTTTCATGATACATTTTAGCAAAATGTAGTTTCAGTAGTTATCTCTTTCAATTAAGTCTACTTTTGCTCATGATTGCTACTCCTGTGTATTTTTTCTTTTAACTTCAGCTAAAGCATAATAGGTTCTGCTCCAGCTCTTTATCTTAGCTCTCTTTGTATCTTTCTGTTTCAGGTGTGTCTCTTGTAAACAAAATATTGTTGATTTTTGGTTTCTAATACATTCTGCTGTTCATTTCCATTTTATGGATGAGCTCATCCCATTCCCATTCACAGTTATGATTACTAACTATGCATTTCTCTCCTTCCTATTTTCTTTTGTTTATACATCTCTCTCTTTTTATTCTTTCTCTCCTCACCAGCCTGTTGTGTTTCTGACCACTGCCTCCCTAAATCTGTCTACCCTTTTATCATACTCTTCCCCTGTCAGATCTTTTATCCTCTTCCCCTTCTGTTTGCCTATTGTGTAAAAGAGATTTATATACCCAACTGAGTGTGTGTATATTTTCTTCCTTTTTTGAACCAACTGCAATGAAAATGAAGTGAAATTATTGTTTGTCACACCCCTTATTTTTTTCACTAAAATTTTTTTCCTTCAATACAACTATGATATTAGAAAAAATTCCCTATTCTACCTCTTCCTTCCCTCTTCTCCCAGACTTTTCTCTTTCTCACCTCTTAATTTTTAGGAAAAAACACCCCAACACAATTAACTCATACTGATAACCTTTGTCTGAATAGACTCCCCACTTCCCTAGTGATGTTAAAGTTCTTAGGATTTACATCTATCATCTTCCATATAAGAATGTAAATAGTTTAATTTTATTGGGTCCCTTATGATTTATCTTTCATGTTTAGCTTTTTATGCTTCTTTTAAATGTAATGTTGAATGCAGATTTTCTATTCAGTTCTGGTTTTTTTCATCAGGAATGCTTAAAAGTCTTCTTCATTAAATGTCTATTATTTTTACCTAAAGAATTATACTCAGTTTTGCTGGATTGGCTTTTCTTGGTTGTAATTCTACCTCCTTTGTCTTATGGCATATCATATTTGAAGCTCAAACCCTCCATTTCTTTAATGTGGAAGCTTCTAAGTCTTGTGTAATTCTGACTTTGGCTTTGATGATATTTAAATTGTTTGTTTCTGGCTGCTTGAATTATTTTTTTCATTGATTTAGGAGCTCTGACATCTGTCTGTAATCTTCCTAGATGTTTTAATCTGGAGATTTCTTTCACAAGATTGTTAGATTCTTTCAATTTCTATTTTGCCCTCTTTAATTTATCTAAGACAGCAGATTTCCTTGATAATTTCTTGAAATATGATGTCAAGACTCTTTTGATTATGGCTTTCAAGTAGTCTAATAATTCTTAAATTATCTCCCCTCAACCTAATTTTTTACTTAGTTTTTCATATGAAATATTTCATATTTTCTTCTAAGTTTTAAGGAATTATTCTTTTCATTGAGCTTTTGTATCTTACACATTCCCCCATTTTGGTCAGTTCTTCTTTTTAAGGAGCTCTTTCCTCTCTAAATTTTTGTACCCCCTTTTCCATTTGACCTGGTATAGTTTTTAAGGAATTCTTGCCTTTGATAATTTTGGTAATTTTACTCTTGGTCAATTGTTTCAATGGTCCTTCCTTTCTACTTGCTTATGGGCAGTTGAGTTTCCAATTAGTACCAACCACGCCTATGGCTCGTCAAGAGGCCCCTATAATTTCTTTCTGACCATGTGTCTGACCATTTTGGATTTAAGACCTTTTGAAACTGCTCTTGCTGTCATAGCAATCTCCAAGACCCACTGTTGGTGCTGTTTCTGGACTCCGGACTGTCTCCAACCCTAGTGTCTCAGACCTCTCCTGCCAACTTTTTAAGTTATCTTAGGTTGGGAAAATGTCTCAGTCTGACCTTATGATGGCTCTCCCTCTCCAAAATTTGATTTGAGGAGTTATTTTAAAGTTGTTTGGAGGAAAATGTTTAGAGTTCAGTTGGCCTGTCCACCAACATCTTGGCTCTACTCTCCAACCTTTTCAATTTTTAAAAAATTCAATTACATTGGTATCACAACTAAGGTTCTGCTCTTTTATAGATAGAGAAAGAAAAATAGATGATCAATCAATTAATTGACAGATGATAGGTGGAAAGAGGATTTATTAAGCACTTACTATGTACCAATTACAGATCCAAGTGTTGGGGTTCAAAAAGGAATAGTAAAATTATTTTTAAAAGGAAATAAAAGGCAGGAAAAGGAAGAGTATCTGTGTGTTTCTATCTGAGGTGAAGGATATGGTAGGTGAAGAAAAGGAAGAGATTTGTGGAGAGAACCCACTTAAGGCAAAGCATAGGTAGGGACCTTTTTAAAATGGTGGTCACAGGGCAGACATCACCACTTATGAGAGGAGAGCCCCAGAGCAAAAGTTTTTCTGGGTGTCAGAAGGCGAGAAAAAGTAAGTGTATCTAAATAATAGCATGTTTTCAAATGAAATTTTAAAAGTTGGTGAAAATGAAAGGCACCATATAATGTAAGCAAGAAAAGTAGAACTCACAGTGATAGAAAAAGCATTACTAATATTGTTTGACATACTGTATTATCTATATGACTAGTCAGTTATACTTTTAAGAGGCATCTCTAATCATAACATGAATTTTAGGGAGAACAATTGAAAAAAAACCTTCTAAACATAATTAGTGTCTGAGATGGGGGAAAAATCAATGAACAATTTCCTGAATTATGTTACCAGTTATTTATGCTGATGTTTTTTGTTCCTCTCCTGCTTAGGGTAATTAATAGCAGTTACTTGGGCAAGCCACATACCTTGAGATTCTTCTTTGAAGACAGGCTAGGTCTCGATTTCTAAGGTCACTTTTTATAATAAAATTTTGAGGCTTTTTTATTCTTTTCATTGTGTTTTGTGATTTGAAGATATTTTTGATGCTTGACCTGACAACTTTCTGGAGAACAAACATTTCTTAGTTGATAGGAATAAGGTAAACTCCACTAACTGATAGCCATTCCCTGGCAGCTGTCTAGCCCTCTCCATTGTATCATTCTTATTGATCTGTCATCTGGAGAATGTTGGATGGGAGGGAAATATGTATTGCAAAGAGCATCGGTAACTGTTGTGTATTTCAACAGTCTATTTTTAAAAACCAGGAAGTTTATAAACATGGACAATGTTTATGGTAAGTCAGATTTTCTTAAGTAAACAGAGAGACAGCTAGAGCCCAAGTTCTGGTTGATTTTCTCAAGTTTTCACTGGAGATGTTGACATTGGGAATAATTGGTCTGCAAATGACATATTATCAGAAGATGAAAACTATTTTCTTCTGATATTGCATTTTCTTCCCAATGGACTTGAACTTTTTTTATTTCTGTACGTGTTCCACTGAGTTCTGATTTTTTTCTATTTACAACAATCCTTTTGTAATAAGTTTTTTCCCAGAAAAAGTTAGAAATGGGGGTGTTTCCAATTTTTCTGAATATTCCTATTTTAAAGGTTAAAATTTCAGATTAATAACTTCAAGTGTGATAGGATTGTAGAGAATTTTTTAGCCAATTTTTTGATACAGTAATTTATCTTATTCTTTATTATTAAGAGATCTTGGTTACTAAGTTTAGTTAAGATCAAATTTGAAACTAGGTAAATGCATAAATTAACTTAACAGTAAAGAGAACTTTATAATTGCCTTGTCCAATTCATAGTCAAAATATGTTGATTGTTTCATTTTTGTTATATTTCATTAACATGTTTAAATATACTATGACACTATATTCATACAAATCAGATGTTTCATAGCTACATAGTGAGATTGATATAATGAATACATAATTCAAAATGTTCTTAGCCTAATATTTACTTTCATTTGTGTCTTCATTCTCTTTTCATTTTTTCCCAAATAACAAAATTACTAAAATGACAAAATGATCAGTCACTAGATAATTCTTCCCAAAATATTTAGGGCAAGAAGATACTATTAGCAAAAATCTTTTTTTCTAAGTACCATAATTTGAAATTATTGTGTTACTGGTAGTATGTTTGATATTTTCCTCTGACCTATTCTCTTCACTGTTTTAATTGGCTTGTGACTAATGAATTGTAGTGGTGGGAAAACACAAATGCTACCTTTGAAAACTTTCCATGTTGAGATTTCAGAATAGAATTCAAAATTCTGAGTTCTATATAAAGTTAAATGGTTGACTGAATCTACCTGTAAAATAATTTTATATCAAAAAACCATATTTCCTTCCGAATAATTTCATTTACATTTTTAATCCAAAACATTTCAAATATGGTGAGAGAGGAAATTTATATTATATTCTATATTCTTAGTCTACTTGTTCATAACATTATTTTTTTGGGGGGGGTCTTTTCCTCCTTTGTATTGAGATTGGTTAATCCAGTCGTGTTGCAAGTCTGTGTTGATATAGACTTCCTAAATTCTGGTTTAGGTCATTTGATTTTTATTCATCTTAGAAAAATCCATAGTTTTTAGGGAGTTCATAAACATACAACTATTCACTTTGATGTGAATCATACTGTGTTTCCTTATTTTCAAACTGCAGGGGGCAGAGGGCTCATGATAAATGACACATTTTCTTAAATTCCCTACCTATTCCGCAGTTTCTTCTTCAAGATTGGAGAACTAGAGAAAGCATATAGCACGCTGCAGTCTTTTTTGCTCTATAGGAATCATTCATATAATAACCAAATTCACACATCTGGCATTTTCTTTTTGAATACAAAAAAAGAGTCACTTCTACAAAAAAAGTTGAAAAATAAATATTATAATCAGTGAAGCATCATAAATAACTTTTATGTCTGAATCAAGCTATTAAATGCTTTTTTATTTTTTAAGTAGATAGGGGAATAAAATAGCTGCACAGCTCACAAAGTGGTGTACTATTACTGCCTGCTGTGCCCACGAATTATGCCAGCTTTTTACACTCATGAAGTAAAAGCGGATTAGAGCTGTGATCAATGTATTATCCTATATTTTTCATTGTGCATTATATTTCCTTTTTGAGAACCTTTGTAGACTAAATGGCTACTAATGACATAATTACAATTGTTTGTCACCACCATAATGCGTGATTTCCTATCTCATCATGAAGATGTAAGTTAGATAAAGGAGGAGTTTTGGCAGGAAGACAAAGTGCCGTGATTTATTAAAGACCAGATGTGGTGGTTAAAAGCTTTTCTCGAAGGCTCAATTGAGTGATGTGAAATAGGAATGAGGAGTTCTGTACACCACAGTCAGTGGTTCTTGGGTTGAGTGACATAGTTGCTCATAAGGGCATGACAAATCAGCTACATGTTTTATTGTGTACACTTTTTCCCTTTGAATTTAAGCAGGGGAAGATAGTTAGCCTATACCATAAAATAAATGTTTAAAGAAAAATGATAGGAGGGAGCATGATGGATATATTCAATTCACTCACTGCATTTTAGCAGAAAACTAAAATAACTCATGAGCATTTCGAGTTTTGAGGAGGGAAAATCCCAGGGCTATAAAAAGAGAGGTTAATATGAGAATTCAAAGAAATCAAAAGCAAGTGGAGACAAGATATTACTTAAGCACTGTTGACATACATATTGCACACATAGACTTGACATATATACAATTAGATTAGATAGCTGCTTCCGAGGAAAGGAGCACAATTTCTGGTTTTAGTATTATTTGCACACACAAAGCTCTGTTAAAATAATATTAAGACCTCGAAGTGATAGAAGCTAAGAGTTTGGTTATCAAGTTCTTGGAGGAAAAAGAAAAAAAATATTTATCTTTTTGGGTGACTTTCTCTGACTAGAAAATGTTAGGGTTTGATTGAAGAGAGCTACATTTAAGTCTGCACTTTTAAAGGGAATTTTCCTGCAAGGGGTAACCTAGATATATGAATGAATGAATGAATGAACAAATGTGTTAGAGAATGAGAAAACATTTATTAAGTGTTTGCTATGTGTAAAGGACATACTAAGATAAAAATAGAAAATAGGAGCTATCCCTGCTCTCAAGGAGCTTATTTTCTAAGAGGTGGGATTACTATTTGTCTATCTCTGTCTCTCTATCATTCTTGCATTCTATCACCCTATCTTTCTATCTATCTATCTACCTACCTACCTACCTACCTACCTACCTACCTACCTACCTACCTACCTACCTACCTACCTATCTATCTATCTATCTATCTATCTATCTATCTATCTATCTATCTATCTA
>JAJPUD010004932.1:79930-160245 GCA_023553655.1 Myrmecobius fasciatus | reverse complement strand
CTATCTATCTATCTATCTATCTATCTATCTATCTATCTATCTATCTACCTACCTACCTACCCACAGGAGGGTTTGAAATAAAAGGCTTGTGAGGTAGCAAATTGACTTGTACCATACCTTAAGTATTCTTTAAAAAAATAATTAGAAAACATACATTCTTCATTTTTACTCTGTTTTGTTAGATATTGACTCCTCTGGGTTGATGATGGTTGATACTTGACATTTCAGTATTCATGTGGTGAAACTACTTATTAAAAGCCCAGATATTTGTATTTAAGATATTGCCTCTGAATAACTTTAATTGATTCAATTGTATAAATCTTCCCATATTGTAAGTGTTTATTCATAAATTTTCTGGAGCTCAAAATGTAGTTTGAAGTTAGACTGTGAGCAATGATAGCATTTCTTTTAAATATGAGTTGTTTCCTAGTTATTCTTGTAATTCCATTAGTAATAAGTAGATAACACAGACTGAAAAAGTTATATCAGATGAGAATCAAAGCTTAAAAAGATGTACTTACCTAATGGAATATCCTTTTTATAAAATTAAACAATATATAAAAATATGAATCAGATACATATATCTAATTTCTATTAATAGCAGGGAAATAACACAAAATGCAAAATTTCAAGGAAATTAAAGACAGAATACAACCTTTTATTTTTATTTCTGTAATCATTTTTAATTTGTCAATAATTAATATTGGTATACCTTATTTAAACTCATTTCCAATTATTTTGCTTTTGGCCTGTCCATAGCTTACTTGCTACAAACTATTTGAATTAGAGTTTGGTGTGTATAAGTATTGTGTTATTGCCGCATGTATATATCCTGTTTTTTCTCCCTTTTCTTGTTCCATTAAAGTTGTTGGGCTACTTTTCAGTGCCCACAATAGCTTTATACTTTGGCCCTCCATTTTCATTTAAAAAAAAAAACTAAATAAAAAACTTGTGTTTCAGTCAATTAAAACCAATCAGGAATTTTAGCTATTGGGCAAAAGCCTCAGCTGAAATTCTTTGTTCATTTGATTCTGATAGTACTACAGCTTGAGATATTCTTCTTCATTTGTACTTTTTTTGATCAATAGTTACTTAAAATTGAAAGGATTTATATAAACTCTGCATGTCATAGCCCTTACCTTATCCTCAGCAGTTTTTAAGCTACTTCTTGTAGGTGTTTTCTAAAAAGTTAAAACATTTTTCCTAATTCACATTCAAGAAAAATATCAAATGGATCAGAACAAGTTCTTAACAGAGAATATTCCTTGAGAATTATTCATGATATTTTTACCTCTTTACAATCAATATTGAAAGAGATATAACTATTGGTAGCTAATATGATTTGAGGGGAAGATCTTAAAAGTTTTTCCCCCTGTATTTAGTTTCAAGGTAAAAGTATAACTAGATTCTATACTTAGTAAGTGAATTAATGATATTAGACGATTATTTGCATGGTTCAAATTAGAATAAGTTTTTGCCCAAATTGTCCAATATTACATTAAAATATATTTTTGCTGCATTTTTTTTTCTAGAATGAGTTGGATTTTCTAGAACCAATTGGTCATGAATATCTGTCACCCAAATCAAAGCCTGACAAGGTGGAGGAAGATGCTGATGGCACAGAGCCTTACTGATAGGTATATAGCTATATTGTGTATAAGCAGCATTGGGTGGGAAATTAATCCGTTATCTATGATTTGACACTTAAGGAAACTATGATGGGTTCTGAGAGAAAGGAGGAACAGATCAGTTATAATACGAAGCAAAGACAAATATTTTATGTGTGTGGGGGGAGAGAGAGACAGAGACAGATAGACACAGAGATTCAGATAGAGAGACAAAGAAAGAGACAGAGAGAAGAGAGACAGAGAAAGAGAAAAGAGACACAGAAAGAGAGAGAGAGACAGAGACAGAGAGGTAGACAGACACAGAGAGATGTTGGATGGCAAAGTGGATAAATCCCTGGACTTGAAATTAGGAAGATTTATTAAGTCCAAATCTGGTCTCAGATACTTATTAGTTGTGTCACCCTTTTGCCTCAGTTCCTCATCTGGAAAATGAGCTGGAGAAGGAAATGGCAAACCATTTTGTTACCTTTGCCATGAAATCCCCAAATGGAATCACAGAGTTGGACATGATTGAAATGGTACAACAGCAAATATATAGGTAGTCATTTGTGGGAAATGCCAGCAAACTTGGTCAACAGATAAGCAGGAAAAAGGAGAACAGTCCTCTCTTGAGGTAAGAAAAAAAGAGTTGGTTGCTTCAAATGAAGAAAGTCATGTAATAGAGAACTTTTATCTACAGTACTGAACATTAGTTTTAAATCTTAGGGAAATTTGGAGTCTATTTTATATTAATCCTCCAAATCAAAAGATGGGTGAATATAAAAGACATAAATTAATTCATACCTGCATAGAACATCTTTAGGGAGATAGGCAATGAAATCTACATCATTATTCAACCAACTGCTTAAATTTTTCAATTGATGAGTCTTATATATGAATTAAATTAAAATAGCAAATTAATGAGTATTTTAACAGCAAAATAATATTTTACAAGTCTTAATTTTACTTTATCAAATGTTATGAATTATTACTTGCACGAAAGAAAAAAACAGAGATTGTGTTTATCTTATTCCTCCAAAGAATCTCTGATGATTGATTGCTATGCCTGAACCAATCACACTTCTGTCACATTTGGGATGTTAGAACAAATACCTAGCCAAAGAAATCTCTGCTCTCCTACCTCATCTCAGAATAATTTTGAGAGCGGGCCCTCCAAAATAATTGTTTAGGTTTAAAAATGGCTCTCTTTTACAGATATAACACATACTCTTTAATTGAATCATACTTGGTGCTTTTTTTTAACTCATCGTTGAATCAAAAGCTACTATTAGTATTTGAGACTCCTTTGCATCAGATTGTTGGTTGGTGTGTGAAAATGATGCCATATTTTGCTTCCTCAGCAAGACCTTTGCTCCTTTACTGGGCTGCTGACTCTCAGTCAAGACTTGTCTTTGATTTTGCTATTTCTGAGGCAAGCACAGACAAGAATAAGATCCAGGCCAGTAGCCCATTGCATTTGCCTTAGTGAGCTACTCAGAAACTCTTGTTATCACAGAAAAAAAGTAGATCCAACACTGTTTTAGAGAAATGTCATACTGGATTGGATCACTTTTACTATAAAGAAACAATCATATTTTATTCTCAGAAACTATAATGTCCTTAAAATAGATTCTTTCTTGTCTAGCCACGACCTTTAATCAGATTAAAAGAAAAAGTTGATCCCTGATTTTTTTTCATATTTAAATCATTTATTACTATCAAAGCTTGTTTTTTTTTAAATTGACTATTTTATTTGCTTTGCTGGTTTGTCTTCCAAAATTTGAGGAAGCCATTTAAAATAAAGGTAGAGAATAACTGTAACCTTGGTGGAAGAGATCCTAGACATGGTGGTCAGCTAGTATGGGTAAAGGAACTATGCAGGAGAGCTAGATGGATTAAAGAAGATAATTTTTTTAATAAAATAATTATATATTGACTAGGATATGCAGTCGCTGCCTGGTGTTCCTTGTGTGTTTATTATTATTAGTAGTAGTACTATCTTGCATTTTAGAGAGAGCCATCAGTATGAACAATGTGGTGGTCCAGTTAGGAACAAAAAATAAGGAAGCTTTTAAAAAGAACTGGTAGCTACAGTGTAATGGTAAGAGGCAGGAGATATGTAATAGGGTGTCAAGGGCAGTAGGATAGATTGGGTTAAAGAGCCCATTTCATAGTTAGGAGGACCTGAGTTCAAAGCTCCCCCCTGGCCCATATTGACTCTGGGCTTTTGGGGGCAATCAATTTTACCTCCCAATGGCCTGACAATGTCTAGTTCTAAATTATAGAATAGTTGCTGATCTTCAATGGGGGCAGTGGAGGTGGGGGGAAAGAGAAAGAGAAGATAAATTTCCATGAAACCACAGATCTAGGCTTCTGTACCCTCACAAAAAAAAAAGAAAAAGAAAAAGTAGTTATTCAGTGAGTGTGCCAGGCATGAAAAAAATGTGTCAGCCTAATATGTTTTTGTAGGAAAGTGATTTGTAAACCTTTTAATTCCCTTAGAAATGTGAATTCTTTTTTATTATTTTAAAGATGCTCTTCAAAAATTATCTTGCGCCTTTAAAGAGCAAATGTGTAATTGAAGGTGAAGAAGAAATTTAGTCACAGGAGAAAATGTGTAAGCAGCAATTGATAATCTTTGACCAATATAAGACTTAAGTCACTTTTTAAATTTAAGGTCAAGGAGCTTTGCTCCAAAAGAGAGGTAATCAAGAGAGAGGTGAATTCTTCAATGCCTTCTAAGCCAGGTGTATTCAGATGGCTTATGTTCCCTCTTGACATTAGAGTAAATTGTTTTAGCCCCTTGAAGTTGGCTGAGATGAACATAGAAGGCTACAGGTGGATGATCAATCAAACTTATGGCTCTTTGAGGTAGAAGTATAGTTCTAACTTGGCAATATATAAAGATGCCTTTAAAGCATTTTCTTGAGTAACTAAGACTTTATTGTCAACTTTGGGGAAATTTAACCTGCTACTTAGAACAGTTCTTGAGTTTTACTAGAAAACTTGTTAGCAATGGCCTTCATTATTTTAACTCGGACCTTGCAGATGGACTTTGTCATCTTGGAAAGATTTTTTTAAAGCAGAATTTGGTTTTAACACCAGTTTTTATAGACATCAAAGTAATATCATTGTTATCTAATTAGCATCCATTGTGTAAATGTATGTGAGATTAGATGGGGCAAGAGTACATGAAATTACAAATTGTGACATTTTATGAGTTTTTTATCATGAGTCTTAGGCAGTCACCATTACTTAACAGCTTGAAATGTGGACTCAGACATTACATCATGTAAAAACCAGGAGACAGAAATGAGGATCAATTTTTGATTATAATGAAGTTTTAATATGAGGCATTTCTGTAAATGTGTCATGAATGTGAGTCACATATTTCATACCAAAACTGACCTATTATGACTATGGTTCTGTATCGAGGTTTTCATATAGAAGTCCTAAAGCAGTTCTTTGGTTTGAAATGATTCATACTCAGATCTCCTTTTATGTTTTATAATTAAATAAGAAAATATTGCTTATATCTACATTTTTACTATTCCTGGTCATATTATAATTAGTTCCTTAATTTCCCCCATAAAAATTTCTTTTTTTTCTATTTCTATTTCTCCATTAGTAAATTACAAGGATATCTCAACCAAAAAAAATAGTTTGAAGGTGGCTTCCCACCTCTAATTGGAATGTTAGTTTGGGGATTTTCTCATTTCTTCCATTTGTTCCTTTTGTAAAACACGAAGATGCTTTCTACGTAAATTAATCCCTTCAAAGAAGCAAAATAACTTCCTTACAGAAAGGGTTATTAGAGTCTTATTCTTTATAATCTTAAATACCACTTGTGTTAGCCTGAACAATACATGAAAAAATTACACTAGTTAAAAAAGAATGATTACCAACCAAGGCCAAGTATGTTACAATTATATGTTCATGGAAAAGTGAGGTTTCTACTGGGAAAAGCGTGATATGGATTCTCATGAAATTTTCAAAGTTTAAGTATTTTTGTAAATTAGGTTGCTCCTAGTTAAACAGGTGGCTTTAAAGGCTGGTTTCGCTGTTGTTTTAATCATAGTTTAGTTACCATGGAGAAATATGCAAGTTAGCATTTATACACAGAAGTGAAATTTATGCTGCATAGATAATAGACTAAATTTAGCTTGACTTAAGTTTACCACTTCCTTTTAAAAAAAATATGTGTGTATATATGTAACATATACCTATTAAGAAGTTAATTTCTTTAAATTCTAATGATACATATCTAGAGCATTTCTTTTTTTAGTCTCAATGAGCAGTTTTGTCAATATGACCTTTCATTGTGTTTAGAATAATACAACATTTTATGTTTGCTTTGTTCTGATTGTGCTTCTCTTAGGTTTCACAAAAGACTTCGCTAAGTTTAAGTCAATTATGTGGTGTAAAATGATGTTTGGACACTTTGCATCTTAATTACGTGAAAAGTACTATTATTTTGTAAAGAAAATCTTAGCAAAATGTGCAGTGGTGATAGGACCAATCTGTTTTAGAGCCCAAGAATGCTTTTGATTAGCATTCAAACATTCGTCTCAATTTTTTTTTTGAGAGAGAGGGTCTTAATAGTGAACTAGTGTTAGTTAATTAACCAATAACTGGGTAACACATATTTTTTTTTGTCTTTGCTTTGTGAAATCTAGAATTTGTGAGCCGACATTGCTACTATTCATTTTCCCGGTACCTTAGAGCGGAGGGCTAAGTTTTCAAGGACAAATGTAGTAAAAGTAGCGTGATCCAACATGAGGTCCCCCAGCACAGAGAGAGCAGCAGATCCCTTTCAACACCAGCTGTTCTCACAGATATAGATTGCTGCAGTGAAATTTTCTTAATATAATTCAGAAAGCTCTAGAGAATTCTCCTAAACAACTGTGCCAACAAGGAAAATGTTGAATTTTTCATCAGCTGCCCAATGCGGAGAGTTAGTGGGCAATCCGTTCATTCATGACCAGATGTTCAGTGGAGTAACACTCTGCAGTTAACTTGAACCTTGTGGCCTGTTTACCATTGGTTGCAAGGACATTGGCAACAACCTGGCATTAGAGAATTGTGCCCTGAAAAAAGTGAAAGACTGGAGTGTGTGTGTCTGTGGCTTCCTGGTTTTCACCAGCGACCAGACAAGGTAGGGAGTGATGAAAAAAAGGAAAGGGCACACCATCAATCATCACGGAGCCATGGAGAAAGTCCCTTTCCTTGACTCGAGGATTTTGTCTTTGGGGAGTAGTTGGCCAAATTTGCGCTCTCTTTTATTTAGGAAGAAAGGTGATCTTTGTTTAGTTTGACAGGTTTTAAACTTGGGTGTAAACCATAAAACTTTTTGGTGTGGAGGGGGGGAAAGGGCAGGAGGGGGAAAGGAGGTTTCTAATTTTAAGCTACAGGAAGTCAGTTACTTGGCTCTTACTATTTCAACCCAACTGGGTTCATTCTGGAATTGTAAATATGTGAATTCTCGCTTTAGGTAAACTATATTATAATACTTGGATAATATTTAGAGATGTCACTTGCAGATTCACAATTTCTTTCATATACATTTTTTTGTGCTCATGCCATTTTAGTGTGTTGTATTAGGCACTAGTGTGCAGAAAAAAAAATTTATATTGAGTAGGAGTTTTTGAATAAGCAATACGATTTTCTACTTTGAAAAGGATCCTTCCCCTAAAATGATTAACTGTGTTTGATTCTGGGTGTGCCAGCTGGCTAGGAAAGGCAAGGCAGGGTTTGATAACATGTAGTTTTTCTCAGATGGAGGGATCTTGAATTCCTGCCTGCATGGTATTGCACAATAATTTAACTCTTGATTTCAAAGCAGGATGGGGAAATGAAACTACAAATCCTTCATATTTTTGCTGTTTTAACTTGAGGCAAGAGCTAAGTTCTAAATGGAAAAGAATGGTACTCTTTATTTTAATTTTTTGAAATGAAAGATGAACTAATAGCTAGCCCTGAATAAACTTTTCTCTAAGCTAGTTAGAGAATTATGGTTTTTTTCCCCCTTTTCTTATAGAATTCTTTTGCTGCATACTCTTACTTTCGTCCGCCCAATAGTGGAAATGAGACACAAAGCTAAATACCAGGTTCTTTTCAAGCAAATCCTTACCAGTGATGCTGTTTGCTTTGGCAGTGCTTTCTGGCTCGGGTTTACAAGGTTGCAATGAACCCTCCCTTTGCATTTCCTGCTTATGGAGAAATTGCGTTGAGTGTTGTTTGGAGATATGGAAATTCTTCGTTAGCACAGTTGTGAACCTGAGCTTAACTGGCCAGGACGCAATGAGCTTATTGCATTTTTTCCTTCTCCTGAAAAGTCCCTTGCTTTATTGACTTGGAAAAATGAGGTGGAAATTACAGTCGATAAGGCATGATGGCTTTGGGTGGGAGGTGAAAAAAATCATATTGTTTTCATTGATGCTAAGTTGCTGATAGAAAAATGAGACCCAGTTTACAGTAGCTCTGACATTACAGTTACCTTTATTCAGTGTGCTCCAGCTGCATTGAGCCCTCAGGAAACCGTCCCCATGCACACAGTTTGTTCTTGGGTGTGAAAGCAAACAGTATTTGAGTTGGCAGGAACTTCCCTTTCAGAGGAGTTTGCTGCCTCGGCAAGAAACCACAGCATGAGCTTTCTGCTGTTGAATGTTTCCACTGGCAGGATGGCCTTTTTCCACATTTCCTTGGTTTAAGGAAACAGATTTTTGAACTTTTTTTTAAAGACAAAATGCCAACATTTAACAGCTGGAGTTAGTATATAATTTATGGTTTTTACTTTATGCTCTTTCGGATGTATAAAAATTAAAAATCTGCAATTATTTTTAAATTATGCAGGTTATTGCAAAAAAGAGTGATTAAAAATAGATCTTCTGTTATGAGAGATTCAAGAAAGTCATTGTTACCTAAACAGTTATTCTCAATTATTCTATCTTTAATGGTTTTTAATTGTTATAATTTACTCATATTCTATTCCGTCTATCATAGGAGATGTTTCTGAAAGCTCTTTGTTTTTTTTTCTTCTTTTCTTTTCTTTTCTCATTTTTTTCCCTGGGAATAACACGTAAGAATTTGTGCACTTAAATCACTGTTGATTTTTGGAGGGGTTTTTGTGCAAGAAAAATTTCCCCCCAACATTTTAACTTGCTAAAACCACACTTTAGGTTACCCTTTTTGCTGTAGCAATTCCTTGTGGAAAGTCTTAACTGGGCATGAGCTAAGTTGTTTCAGACCTGCAGACTGTCAAGATGATATTTTTTATCAACAGAAGTTTGTAGATTTCCCAGTGAAGATGTCCAGGCAGTTAGTAGATCCCATATATTCCTGTTTGGTATAGCTTTTCTTTCCCTTTTCTTTTTAGTGAAATTTCTATTTCTCAGCGGATTTTTAGCATAAATCACAATTAGCCAGAAGCCTTAGATTTTTTTGTTAGAATTAGAATTTTCTAGAATCAGGAGATCTATTATAAAGTTATGCAGTCAGTTAAATTCCCCATTTTTAGATTAGTTCAATTCACCGTTAAGTTTTAGATTATTTTTTGTCCTTAACTATATGGGTCTCCATGACTTGTTTCGTTAATCTCTGCTAAAATGACTATTGTTCATATTCTGAGAAAATAGTTATCAAAGTATAGAAAAAGGCACATCTTCCTGAAATGGATTTCACCACAATAATTTCCCCAGTTCCCAATGTCATTGCAAAACAAACTAGGACATGAAAGTGTCATCCTAGTTGTTACTCTATGTTGATATAAAGATCACTCAATCTATATGTTAGATTTAGGGAATGGAGTAAAAGAGGGGAATTAGTGATGATGAACAGCTGAGTCCAAAATATTTCTTTTCTTTTCAGAGACAGTAGCCATTAATCATTTTTATCTGCTGGACTTGTAGACTTGATTGGATTTATTAAGTATGCTGCATGTTTATGGCATTTTTATTATATGTTGTTAATTTGTCTTAACTGCCATCCCATTTTTTTGTTGTCATGAGGACCCTTGAAAGCAAGTGTTAGCTCTTAGCTTTGGCTCCAATGAATACAATTAGACTTTAGCATATAAATCTAATCTATTTCTGTATGTGTATATAAGAATATACCTGTACATTTCTTTTAGTCTATAGTCAATACTAAGACAGTGGTAAGATAGTGATAATGAATTTGCAGTGGAGTCTCCCTGCATTTTCATAGTTTAAATTGTTAGTGAATTAATGCTATTATTTCCCATTTACAAGAGAACTTCCCCTTAAATACGGTAGAGAGGTGTTTTCATTATGATATTCAATCAGTTTAAAACTGTTTCTTTAACCAGAGTGGGTATTTAAAATCAGGAAGTTAGAGAAGTCATACAGATCACAAAGGATTCAGGACTGATCCACTTGACATCAAAGAAGTCACATAAAGAAGGGATCAACTGTTTGAATACTTGATTCTGCCCATGTTATCAAATATTCACTTTGACAACCCTTTGCATCAGTTTATTCATCACTGGTATATCAAAGATATCTGAATTTCATTGGGTAAAATCAATCTCCTTTGGAGATACTATATGAAAAAAAATATTACACTTAGACTTCAGGGAGATCAAAATTCAAATTCTGCCTCAGATATTTTTTTAACTTTGGAAACATGGGCAAACCACTTATTCTCACCCATCCTCAGTTTCTTCATCTGTAAAATGCGGATATTAGTACCCAGTATTCTTCCCACAGAGTTGTAAGGATCAAATTATCCTATGTAAAAAACACTTTGCAAACCCTGAAATCTTATATAAATTTAGTTATTGTTATCATCATCATCACCATTGTTATTATTATTACCATGTCATTGATTTGGATTGAGTACTGAATGTAGCCAAATTCATTCTGCCAATCTACTTATGTTACGAACTTCTCAGCACATTTTTCTAGAGACCATTAATTGTACTAAAATAAACTGGAACTGAATTAAATATTTTTAAAAATCTTGCAGCATGCACATAGGTAATATAAAATATAAAATAAATACTATTTGGTGTAGAATTGTGGTTATTAAACTTATCACATATAATAATCCTGACATATATCACTTAAAGATCTGATATAGTTTGTATTTAATTTATATGAATGTTAAATGCTTTTGTTAAACAAACTCCACCAATTGGATGAAACTTTTACATAAGCGATTTTGAAACACTTAGGGTTGAATTTGGTTTACTGCTAACTCTGATTACTATTTCTTATGCTAGTTTCTCTTTAAGATTTGACTTTAAAAAATCATGAGTATTGATTTTAGTTTTAGGATTTGTGGTTTTAGGATTGAAACCATTAATTCTTTGTTATATTGAAAACAATTCATTTAATTCAACAAACTTCCTTTATCAATACAGATGGACACAAGCTCTTTAATTTGTATTTTTAGAGAATTATCTGGACCTCTGACTTGACCCGAGTCATATAGACCTTTTATTGTTCAATCATTTTTCATTTGTGTCGAACTCTTTTTGACACCATTTAGTGCTTTTGTGGCAAGGATACTGAAGTGTTTGTCATTCCTTTTGCTCATTTTACAGATGAGGAAACTAAGGCAGACAGTGTTAAGTGACTTGCCCAGTGTCACACAGCTACTAAGTGTATAAGACTTTAAACTTTAAAGAATTTAAACTCATAAAGATAAGTCTTTCTGACTCCATACTTAGCTTCCCCATAGACCTATATGTTCCCTATTGCTTGGGTTTCTACCGGTTTGAAATAAATACCCTTAGGAGAATCTGTACAAAATATTTACCACAGTGATGGAATCACATCTGGTACAAAACAAAAACAAAATGTTTAACTAGTACTGTAGTCAATCCATATTATCATTGTGGTGATGAGATAAAATGAATGCCCAAGTTATCAACTTTATCTCAATGATAGATGCAAGAGATGTGGGAGGAAGGCTTGGGAGACCACAGTGGCAACCATTATAGCTGACAAATAAGTTAGAGAGGGTCTTTTTAAGCCTTCATTTTTTACAATTGCAAAAAGGTGAAACCACCTTCCCATGATTACACAGGCAGGTAAGTAGCTACATCCAATTTTAATCCAGCTTTCTCAGCTCTAAATGAGGAATGCTTATGATAGTATATATTGAGGTTTGTGGGTTCAGATTTGTGATTCCATTGGTTTACAGCTCCCTCAGGGAGGAAACTGTCCCCCTTTTCCCCTTCTACTACCCTTTCCCCAGGCAGGTCAGCAACTGTTCTATAATGTTAGAGAATTATCTGATGCCTTAAAAGGTTATATAATTTGCCCTGGCTTACAGAAAATATGTTAGAAGCAACAATTAACTCAGATCTGAGGTGCAGTCTCTATCTATCCCTATGCCATACTGCCTGTGTTAAGTAGAGATTGAGACTGAGTCAGGAAGACTCTTGTGTCAAGTCCTGTTATGAAGTGATTTACATCAGGGCTTCCCTATTCTAGCATTATTTTGAGAGAACTAGGTGATTCATGGAATAGAATACAGAACTAAAGTCACCTGAATTCCAATTTGTCTTCAGACACTTCCTAACTGTGATTCTAGGCAGGTCACTTAACCCTATTTGCCTCAGTTTCCTCATCTTTAAAATGAATTGGAGAAGGAAAGAGCAAACCACTCTAGTATTTTTGCTAAGAAAACTCCAAATGAGATCACCAAGAGTTGAATATATGTATATATATACAGGCTGGCTAAAGATGCAAAACAATGTGATCAATAAATAGCAAAAATTATTTTGAATAAAATACTGCCTTTTTTGTTAACAAGTTCTTAATGGCATAACGTATCTGGAAAGTGATATATTTCCTTTGTTATTTTTATAGGAAGGTTTCAGATTTTGGGGTTTGGGATTTAAAAAATTGAGTTTGGTGTAAAAATTCTTCATTTCCTAATTTTCCCATATGCTAGTTGAGAGAGGTCTAGTGTTAAGAAATAAATATTTGCATTATTTTAACTATTTCCACTTAGGCAGAATAAAACTGCCTAAATTTCTGTTCTAACTCTAAAGTCTCCTTACTGAGCCACTATGATCAGGACTATTTTTCAAGCTATTGTCAAGTGACTTCCTCCATGAATAGTACAAAATCTCACCCTTCACAAAAGGGCCCCTGCCCAATTCTATTAAGAAGTCTATATGTGGGGGTCCTCATCATTTCAGGAGACCACCTTCCACATCTTTTTTATATGAAGGGCCCTGAAATGCATTTGTGACCCTTCAGTGCCACCTATTGCTCAGGCTTCCACCAATGTGAAATAAATGTCCTTGAAGAGAGCTCAGAGTAGTGATATCAGTGTCAAATAAAAATAATGAAGTGACATTATTCACTTCTTCCCACTAGTGGCAAATAGAATTTTGACATACTTCCATAAAAGAGTATATACCCAGTTACTGTCCAACATTGGCATTAATAGTTTTAAAAAGTCACTTGGAAATAACTTTCCCAAATACCCACTAAGTAGATTTGGTATTTGTTTCTCTAGTCTTCTTCCCGCTTCTTTTCTTTGTCCTGGTTATATTTCCCTAGTCCTAGAATACTATCACTTCTCACTTCCACCTCCTTAGTTTCTGGACTTCCTCGAAGTCTCAGCATGAATTCCAAATTTTACAAAAGACCTTTCCAAATACCCTTATTTGCTAGTGTTTTTCTCTCTGAGATTGTCTTCCTTCAGTCCTGTATTATCTTGTTTCAATTTAATTATTTACATAGTATTTCCATTGTTAGAATGTATACTCTTTGAGGGAGAGATTTTTGTTATTTGTTTGTTATTTGTTGTTTTTGTCTTTTTTTACCTTTCTTTGTATCTGTTGCACTTAGCACAGTACCTGACATATAGTAGTCACTTAATAAATGCTTTTGAACTGATCTCAAAATCAGCCAAAGAAGTTCTAAATGAAAGACAATCTAGAGTCCTTCTTAACCATATGGATCTCTTGAGAGAGCCATGTGGACAATATTTTAGTGACTCATGCCTTTTTTTTATATATGATATCCCTCTAAATGCCCACTATTAAGCTGAACTTGATAGGGATTCCTAACCAAAAGTCTATTGTTTATATCATGGCAACTCTAGTCCAATTAGGTTCTTGAATAGCTCATTTATTTTTTAAAATGTTATTATTCTTTAAAGTAGGACTCAAACAGTAAAAAATGGAAGGGTTTGGGAATGTAACATTATTACTTATAACTATGTAGTGTTTTCAAGTCTGTAAAGCACTTACCTCCTTCATCTTCTTTGAGTTTTATGACAATTCTGAGAAGAAAGATATTGGTATAATTTCCATTTTACAGATGAAGAAACTGAGGTCCAAAGAGTTTAATCACTTGGTTACAGTCACCTTGCTGGTAAATATAGGAGAACATTTAAACCTAAGTCTTCCTAACTCCAAAATCAGCCTTCTATTCACTTTGTCAGACCAACACTCATTTAACTGGAAGCAGTTGTATTATTGTGCTGATTCTTGCTGACTCCTCTTGCCTCTTTGTAAGAATGGTTTTCACCAATATGGCTATTGTATGATGACGAGAGGTATCATAAGTTTGACAGATCTGACATAAGGTCAAATAAACTTTGAACAAGTTCTGGAAAACTTAAAATTCACATGAGTAGTACTTTTTCACTTTCATATTCAATTGTGCAATGAATTCTATTTATCACCAGAATCCCCTGAGGCAAATGTAGGCGATACTAGTTGCACAAACCCTAAGAAATGATTACTTGCTCAGATAAAGTGCAGTAATGGGAGAGGAAAAGTACTTGGTTTTACTAACCATATATCTAAAAGTTATCATTCAGCATTTTCAAATGCTTATTTAGAAATATGGTAAATTTTAAATTCTACTAGAATTTTTTTGACTATTAATCATATGGAAAGAAAAAATGATGAATTTTAACACCATTGTGATCATGTCTGTATGACTCAACAACAGTAATTATTGTTACTGGAACCAGTCAAAACCAACTCGATTTGGGGATGGTTGGAAAAGGAGGTTGAGATGAAGGGAGGGCTGTGCTGGAGCCAACTTCACCTGGGGAAAATTGTCAGATTTTCAGTGTGAACGTTTGTGCATTGGAAATCTGGCAATCAGCAAACTTTATGTATCAGGGTTTGACTGATTGTGAGGTTTTTGCTTTTATTCTAGACTTAAGAAGTGATAGAGAAAACATTAATACAGATTAAACTTAAAAGTAAGTTGTTTGCCCATTTTATGTTTTTCCAGAAAGCCGGTGACTAATAACATATCCCTCAATAAAATTCTGGAAAACAAAATCTTTTCCTGTAAATGAAAAACACAGAGCAACATGGCTTTTCTCTTCCACTCTGAATGTTAAGTTCCCTGAAGTCAAGGACCATCCCCACTGACAGCATAGTATAGGTGTCTAATAAATGTTTACTGATGAATGCATGAGATTGTTTTAAAAGAGGAATTGCTGTCAAGAAAGCAATTGAACTGCAGTTTGAAGTACACTTGAAAAAAATAAAGTTACTGTTATCATATATTTAATAGAGGAAAATAATTTGCCTATTAGAAAGATAATGTCTACTAAAGCAAAGAACACCCCCCAACATCATAAATGTGTAAATATGATGTCAAGGAATGTTTTGTTGAGCAGGGTCTCTCTCTCTTTTTCTATACATACACATACATATACTTGTAATTTCTGTTAATTTCAGAAAAGTTAAAGTGTTAATATATGCATTTGTATACTCACATATGTGTAATATGAACACATTATTCAAATATAAAAATATGCATTGTATACATATACACAATCTATGTGTATATCAATATATACTATTTTATATATACACATATATAAGCACACATAGACACACACCCCTACATGATAGTGAATAGCTATGATCCACTAATATTTCGAAGTCTAAAGTCAATGGATGGCTTGAGCTTGGGCGTTCTGAACTGTATTTGAGTTGAAGCCAAAAAGGGTCTCCTATACCAGTAGGGGAATAGGGGCTATTGGGTTACCTGAGGAGGATTAAAATGATATTAGAAAAGAAATGGATCAAAGCTCTGTGCCAGTTATTTGTAGCATGAATATTCAGTGTGTGAAACAAATAAACAAATCTCTCTCTATTCAAGTATGTATATAACAGTGTCTGTGTGTGTGTATGCATAAATGTGTGCATATACACTTATATATATGTGCAAATTTATTCTTATATAAATACAGGTATATATTTATACAAATATATGTATATATATATATGTATGTATAAAATTTCTATCATGCTGGAAAAACCTAAATAAATCTATTTTTTAAACATTGAGCCCAGAAGTATGAAGGAGAAAATTCTTTAAATATTGTAGATCATACTAAACTCAGTTTCCTTTGCAGGACATAACTTTAAAATGTTGTAAATTGAAATTAATTAGGTTTTGGCTCAGGACATCCATGTTGATAAGAGAACTTTGGATTTAGCTCTGGAAAGGATTTTGAAGATCATCTCAATCAGTAAACATTTATTAAGCAGCTGTTATGTGCTAAGCACTGGGGTACAAAAAAAGGCAAAAGATTGCCCCTTGCCCTTGAAGAGCTCCCAATCTAATGGGGTAAAGAATACTGAAACAAATGTGTACAAACTTTAGACAGAATAAATTGGAAAAAAATATGTGCAGAGGGAAGACACTGTTATTAAGAAGGAGGTGGAAAGTCTCATTTTTTCCTAACCCCATTTTGTTCATAGGAGAAAACTAAAGTGAAGAGATGTAACCAAGATCAGAAAATTAATTAATTAGCAAAATTTTGATTCAAACCTCAGTTCCCTCATTCCAAATCGAGTGTTCTTTTTTTTTTAAACTATACTGTAAGTGAATTATTGTGACATCATCATTACAGAATTCTGGACAGAGATAAAACATGTAAAAATTAAGAAATAATTACACAGAACAACCTCTACATTTTGCATGTAAAAATCAATCAATAAGCATTTATAAGGGGAAAAAGCAAATGTTAGAAAAATGTGTTTCTTAAAATTACATGTTATTTTAAAAAGATTATTCAAAAATTCAACAAAATAATTATTCTTTGCACTTTCAGATCAGAAAAATTCTATTCTTAGCTTCTTGAAATAAATTTTATTTTTGAAGTTGTATTAAGGGCACAATCTTAACATAAACCATGAATCCATGGAATGGCCCACTTTCATATTTTCAAATAGGTAAAGTGAAGATAAATATTTTCAATAGATAACTCTATATGTCATCAAATGTGTTCAAAAATGCTTAATTTAATTCCCCTTCCTCCTCACATTCACATTACCTACATTTGTCACTTATTTCAAATTATTAAATACATGTAATTTAAGTAATGGTAGACCCTAGAATGTAGAGGCTCTGAACCAGGAAAACCTAGACTTGTCCTTTCTGGTCTTTTATATTTTGAACTCTTGCTACACACCCTCTGAATAGATTCTTCAGGTCTGGTAAATTTTCAAAAGAACCAAGGAAAATGAATCCATTATGTTTTTTTCTTACTTCTAACTTGCCAAAACTAATACATTAATAGAAACTACAAGAATTAAGTGGTTCATCTGGGATACTTGTCAACAGTTATGTTTTCATAGGTAAGGGATAATTGAGAATCTGGAATTTTCATTTGTGTAGAGCAGACTTTATACTTAAAAGATCCCGGAACAATCTTCTCTGCAGTACCTGTTTATTTGTTAATTTGTTTAATTTAATAGTTATCCCTTACAGTTTTGGATATTTAGGTTAACTTAATGTCTTTAAGCAATATTGGGGAGAAAATCAACAGCACTTAAAATTATTTCTTCATCTTATTCTACATCATCAGTTGGGTAAGTTCTTGCTTAATCTTTCTCCTTTTTTGACATTAATATTATTTCCAAGTGTGAAATTGGATTATTTTACTTGGAAAAATGATTTCATTTCTTCAAGATGGACCTACCTCAAATGTTCCCCTTTGTGCTTTTCATTCTTTATTTGGGGATCCTTCCAAGTTCTCAGGTATAGTAATTTGAGAAACTTATTGTCCTAGAGTGAACCTAGAATTTATTGAAAGGATGTCCCTATTTATTTCTCCCTCCACATTCTAATTTGTCCTGAATTAAGTCAAATGTGTGTAGACAGATGTTTTTAAAGTACTTAATTTATTTTAAAAAAATGTAGATTTTTTCACACTTGTCTTATTATTTCTTTCTAATCCTGATTGCTGCTTTTTTCTTGCTTACCTTCTTTTAATTTTTTATCCAAGAAAAAGTTCCTTAATTTTTAAAATTTAATTTAATTTTTTCAATTAACAAAATTCCATTTTCTCTTCCTTAAACATTCCCTTATCGGGAGAACAATAATAAGAGAAAATTCTAATAAATGGGCATAATCAAGCAAAACAAACCAACTCACTCCTTGGGCATATCAAAAAATATGCATCTCAAGTCATTACCTCTCTGTCAGGATGTGGGTAGCATTTAAAAAAATATATTATTTTATTTTCAGATCCTCATTTTCTCTCTCCCACCCCCATCCCCAGGTGAGAACACAAGAAAAGCAAAAACTTCTGTTACAAACATGTATAGTTAAAGAAAACAAATGCCCATATTGGCCATATCTGTCCTTACCCCACTCTCTCCCAAAAAAGTCTCAATATACAGTCTTAGTTCATTGTGTATCTTTCAGGAGGTAAGTAGTAGCAAATATCCCATCTTTCATAATTGTGTTTGGTCGCTGTGTTGATTGAAGTTCTTAAGTCTTTCCAAATGATCTGTTTTTACAGAATTGTTAATTATAATGAATTGTTCTTCTGGTTTTGCTTATCTGATTTTTAATCAGTTCAATTGAGTCTTCCCATGTTTCTCTAAAACCATCCCTTCAGTCATTTTAAAATAGCATAATAATATTCCTTTTTGTTCATATAGCATAATTTATTCATCCCTTCCCCACTGATGAGTAGTCACTTGGTTTCCAACTCTTTGACACCTTAGTAAGAATTGTTATACGTATTTTTATACATAAAAGACCTGGAAAAAATTCCATACCCCATGTGTAATTACATGATAAATGAGCATAAGATAAGGTTATTCTGTCCATTGCATTCCATATTGTATCCCATGGATATTTAGAAACTCTTTATAGGAGATCCCATAAGAGATGATATTTTCCCTGACCCTTCAGTTATAAAATCCTTTGTTCTCAATCCTATCATATCTTTAGCTTCATTTCTTTGTATGCTGCAGTTTTTTCTTGTCTACATCACATAAGCATTGTTTTAAGGGATGGGGAGCAAGAATGCTGAATTACAGTCTAGAAGAAAGTGGTCAGAATGTTTGCAAATATTATGGTATAGACTTGGGTATATTTCGGCAGAATCTCAGAACTGGTACCCTGGGGCAGAACACTTAACTTTCCCTAATCCTGTTTCCTCAGCTATAAAAATGAAGAGCTTCTGCTAAATGACTGCTGAGGTCTCTCCCACTTTTAAATCTCTGATGAAAAATAAAAACAGTTCTTATTAATGTCTTTCTGAAAAATGAAAATTCCATAATTCCTCAGATCCATGTGCTTCACTTGACCCTCAGCTCCCCTTGAATTTGAAAATAGCGATAAATGATGTTGTCATTGTCAGAGTAAGCAAAGAGCTCATCCCCTTACAAGTGTGGAACAAACATATTACTGCTTTCCAGGCTCCCTGGAGCTGCTGTCACTCCTTTGTCTATCTCTCAGAGATAACCTTAATTTATCAATTCCAAGCTGCTCTGAGGTTTTAGAAAATGAGGAAACAGCATCACACAGTTACAAGACAATCTTTCCTTTACGTATGTATAAAACTCCTTTTTGTTTTTATTGACTATGCTACCTTAAGTTAAAAAGTCTGCTCAGAAAGTTGCTGTACCTAGAAATGGTCTTCAATGAAGGCAGACTCATTCCACA
This sequence comes from Myrmecobius fasciatus, assembly GCA_023553655.1. Classification (NCBI taxonomy): domain Eukaryota; kingdom Metazoa; phylum Chordata; class Mammalia; order Dasyuromorphia; family Myrmecobiidae; genus Myrmecobius; species Myrmecobius fasciatus. Next base: position 140,717 of record JAJPUD010004932.1, on the reverse strand, counting down.
AGTTTTCTGATGTGAAAAATGTACACCACTGATATTTGGGGGAAAAAAATTGAACAGTTTGTTGAACAGACGGGTGTTTTAATTATGGTGGTCTAAATTTACACACATTACAGTGGTATTTTGCTACATTAATTACCTTACTTGTCAAGAGTAACAGGTAATTACCACATCAAATCACCCTCATATGCTACATGGAAACATAACTTATTTTAAAGGATACTGTAAACCAAAGTATAATCATACCACATATTTGTCTTCCTAGCAGAGATTGTCCTCATTCCATTTGCTCCATGGGGAACTAGGCAGCCAACCCTGAGCTCACCTTTCCTCTGCCTGTCTCAACATCAGGCATAAAGCCAGGGAAATTACCTCATCCCTTGGAGAGGGAACTTTCAGGAACATTTGCAAAATATATGCACATTACATATCACATGTATGTAATAGTTATTTAATTTTTTTTGCTCATGGGCTATGTAATTTTGTGTAGGGAAATTCTTTGCTCATATTCATCGAAGAGTCATCTTAGAATGTTGGACTTGAAACTGATAAGACCTGGATTTGATCCTATTCTTAGTTATTAAATCTTAACTTTGTTGATTCTCTATTTAATACCTATCCCCTGTGGTTATTGTGAGATCCAACAATAATATATGTAAAGTGATTTGCAAACCTTGAAATGATATAGAAATGTAACAGTGTTATTGTTGCTAATCACACTTTCATTCCAATCAACTCATTCTTCCAGCTCTCTGGGATGCAACGTTAGTCTCACATTTTTGGTGGGGATACAGAATCCCATATTCTCATTAGGTTATTTACCCTTTCCTTGTATAAGCCAATGTCAACCCATGTGATAATCATGTTACAATTCCAAGGGAATGTTTCCATTGTAACCATGTGAGTGCTTTGAGAGTTTAGAATTTCTATGGCAGAATAAGGCAAATATTTCTCCTTTTCCGTTGCTATGGCATAGGAATAAAGGATATCTGATCTTTAAGGTGTGGTGCAGAGTATACAAAATGACATAATGTGGGTGTATGATCTCAAAAAGACCTGTCCCCTTTTTTAGTGAAAGAGCTCTGATACAATGTAGTTAGTGTGATGTCCTTACAGGTGGTAAGCAGATGAGTCCACTTAGGAGATTTCGACTTAAAAAGCACTTTAATATAGACTTTGTCCTTTCACCCAATGGCATGAATGAAGTGGTATAAAAACTTTATGAGTAAAAACGAACAGACCCTTCAGTGCATGCTGGCTAACCATCAGGGTGACCCCTTTGGGGAAATTAAGTAAATTACCATGAATGTAAGTGTGTCACTATGAATGTAATGTTATTTCAGGGGGATTAGAACAACATCCCCTACAATCAGAGCTCCCCACAATCTACCTGATGTCTACAGTTCCATCAGAAGGACTTTCTTCTGTTAATTTAAGGAGTCAGTCATTATTCAGTTGAAAGCCCCTCCAGGAGACATAACTTTGACCTCTTCTCAGTGGCAAGCTTTTGTCCTTTTTAAGGAGTGAGTTCTAGATTTTTTTGAAGATCTGGTTTTGGAAAAGGATAAGTATTAAGGTTCTGAGCAGCACACATTTTGGTAACTACTGGATGGAAATTGGAATGATACGAATTAGGCTAATCTTCTGAAGAAGGATGACTTAATACCTCTAAGGTTCCTTCTCACTCCAGATAACTGTTCTATAGTGCTACATCCCATGTTGGATCTATATAGATAGAAGTATATATTGGACAACCAGTGCCCAAACACATTCACTGGATTCTGTGCACTCTGTGAATCAGTCTATATTTTTTGGTGACTTGGTAGGTTAGAGGTGCAGAATGAGGCATATAATTTTAAGATATAATCAATGTGTTGATTTCTTGTGCTTGACTATATTAAGGTGGGAATTATTTGGGAGGGAAGAATCAGTGAGAAAGAAAAATTACACTGCTCCCCTCAAGAAAACATTTAAAGATCATCAATAAAACTTTTACAGTTAAAATGTAAAACAAACAAAAATCATTTGAAGCCTATAGGAGTGAAGATCTTAGTGAGAGAGAAAAATGGGGCAAGAATGGGAAATAGAATGGTTGAAAATGAATTTTGTCTAAATAATAGCTAGATGGTAGGAGCTTCTAAATTGTGGTTTGTGAACCCATCTGGGGTCACATAGCTAAATGTAGGGGTCACAGAATTGTAACTTATTACTAGTAAATGTTTAATTTGTTTATATATCTGTGTACCTGGAATCATGTAAAAATCTCTTGATTGAAAAGGAATCATAAGTGAAAATGGTTTAAGAAGCCCTTTGGATGGTGTTTGACTTGGAGTCAGAAAGATGGGAATTTTTGTCATCATAACTCAGATACTTTCTAGCCCCTTTAGTCATTTAATATTTTTCAACTTCAGTTTTGTCATCTGTAAAATGGGGATACTAATTCATAGGGTTGTTTATAAATGCTTTGCCAATCTTAAAGTGCCATATAAATGTAGTGTTTGTTGTTCAATTGCATCAGATTTTTTTAATACCATTTGGGGTTTTGCCAAAGATACTGGAGCAGTTTGCCATTTCCTTTTTCCAGTTCTTTTTATAGATGAGGAAACTGAGGCAAACATGGTTAAATGACTTGCTCAGAGCCATGTAGCTAAGCAGTATCTGAGGTTGAATTTGAACTCAAGAGGATGAGTCTTCCTGACTTCAGGCCCAGTACTCTGTCCACAGTGCCACATATGCCCAATATAAATGTTAGCTCTTATTTGTCTGTTTCACATAGATAGTGTTGATTTCTTGTGCTTGACTATGTTAAAGGGGGAATTATTTGGGTTTATTGATTGATTGTTTCACAGTTTTGCTTACGATAGGCATTGGTTTAAAGACAGCCACAATTCTAACTACAGGGGATGGGATACAAATGTTTTGTAACATATTTTTCCATCTTCTCTGCTGTTTGCTGATATTTAAAGTAACTTGACTGTCTTTACAACAATCATGTCCTTTATTGCCAAGGAGATGAAAGATAATAAAAACAATAACTTTCTCTGGTCTTGGAGAAGATGCTGCCTCCTTTTTTATTCATGCTCTTTTCTCTGTGAATTTGGGCAAACATCTTTAATGAGAAGGAACTGCTTCTTTCTCTATTGAAACAGGAGGGTTTCCTTTCAATTTGGTTTGTGGAATCTGGGAAGACTTCAAGGAGGAGTTGATATTAACTTATGATAGTAATCATGTGATATTGATTCGAGCATTATTTTATTTTGGCTTAAGTCACAGTTATTGAAATAAGGAAAGAGAATCTTTTAACCTAAAAGCATGGCAATTTATGCTTATCAAATTGAAGAAATGGAGTGATTTGCCTCAAACACATTTTAAAACATTTTTTATACTTGAGTTTCTTGAATTTGAACCCAAACCAATAGCTTTGTTGTAAAAGCACAGTATAGCTTTTTGAGTGCCATTGTAACTCTGTCATTCCTTTTCTATGGCCAAAGAGTAGCCCCAAAATGCTGGTTGTATCTGCCATGATCATTCTTTGGCCGTTTGGATGGCAGTAAGTAGAGTTGGGAAGGTGGCGGATTCTTTGTGTTCTTTTGGCAGCTCTCTTTCACCTCGAGATGATGACAGGTGGTAGGCCATAGTTCCAACTGTGCAGGGATATTATGTCCTTCAGTGCTGATGAAATTTTTTTTCATTAATGTTGCTTGCATTGGTGAAAGATGCCTATGTCAAAAGATGGTGAGTTGTTCTATTTGAGGAAAGACAAAAGATCATAGATTTTGGAAGATGAAAGTTACATATTTCCTCTCATGGAATTATACACACAAAATTAAATTTGATTTGATTTGATACTTACTAATTAGCACACTTTACAATCATGTTTTTTACTTAGAAATGAATGTATATGTCTTTTCTCTAAGCTATGTAGACCTGTCCAGTTTTGTCTAGGGTAGGAGTTCTTAATCTGTAGCCAGTGACGTTGTTTTTAAAGCATGTTTTGATAACTATAAAAACTTAATTGGTTTTCCTTATAATTCTATGTATTTTATATCAAACATTTTTCTTAGAAAATATCCAAAGGCTTCATCAGACATCCTAAGGGGTGCCCATGATGCAAACAAAAATATATTACAAATTCTTCATCTAGACAGAATAGAATTTGGATTTTCAGTCAGTATTAAGATTATGGTTTAGGACTAGAGCATCCATTCCTAAATCCAACTCTGCCATAGCATTCACAATCTCTTTCAAATAGCCATTATCTTAAGTTGCTAATATGTGTAGTATCATCTAGGAGAATAATTCATAATCCTCATTTTGGCTGTTATAGCATTAGCCTTTTAATATCTTGATTCATTTTCAATAAACAAGTATTGGTTAAGCCTCTTGATCAGGAATTGCAGTACTTAAAAAAGAATATGATTGTTAGTGTCTATCCTCAGGCAGTATATATTCTATTTGGAAATAAAACATCACCAGTTTTTCATGTATCTTTTAAGTGATGGAGGTGCATTAAGTAAAACATGTAGAAACAATAGGAAATAGCTCTTGAAGTTCATAGAAAAGGGAAAGCTTTTGGTATGGACTAGAATCATTTCAGAAGATTTCATGGAAGATTTGGAACTTGAGATGTGCTTTAGAATATCCAAGATAGAGGAGAGAGTGTGGCAGAATGGGGGATACAGCATAAACAAAAGTACAAGGATAGGATTGAATACACCATATCTGAAAGATAGTGAAGGAAGTAGCTTTACTGGAGAGGAAGGTTCATTTGGGGAAAGAGTATAATATAAGATTTTATGGTCAAAATTAGTGGCTGGAAAAGAAGGAATCAAGTGTGTATATACCTCTTACTGTGTACCATGCATTGTCTTAATTGTTCTTTGTAAATATGATCTCATTTGAGATCATATTTCATATCAATGTAAAAAGTAGGTACTGTTATTATGCCCATTTTATGGTTAAGGAAACTGATGCAAACAAGATAAAATGCCTTGTCCAGGGTCATACAGCTAGTAAGTGTCTGATGTCAGATCTGAATTCAGGTCTTCTAGCCCTCTACTCACTGCACCAATAGAATGGGAGACATATTGCCTAAATTTAACTTTTTAAAAGACATCTTTCTCCAAAGCAGATTACTTATGGAGGTCTGTCTATGTGGCCAGCTTAGTTTGATACCAGTATAGTTGATTTTTTTCCCTAGTTCAAAAGGTGCCATGATTCCAAAGTTCAAGACCCTTAAGAGGCAAGAGACTAAAGGAATTAATAGTTTAGGAAGCCATGGACCTATTTGGCTGAGCCCCCTTAAAATCCCTCAGTTACTTACTACCAGGGTTCCTGAGTTAGAGAGAGGGAGTGAGAAAATTGTTGCTCCTGACTACAAGGAATCTTGAAGTATACTTTCATTTTTGAAAAAAATAAATTTCCTTTACACCAGCATTTTTTCTTAACCTATCTATTCTCTCTCACTCTCTGTATTGTTTTCCTCTTTATGGATCCTTAGAGAGACATTGGTTACAGTAGTCTGACCCTTGTCTCTGATAAATCTTGACTTTGGGGACTTGTGCAAATGGGAATTGGAGAAGCCAGAAAGATGACTAGACAGGTTCCAAAAGCCCATTAATCGAAAAATCCATTGTGATGAGGTTTTCTAATATTGGGGACATTGTTTTACCAAGTGTGAAGTGGGTTCAGGTTTTCTTACTTCCTATCACAAAGCTGCCAAATCAAAATTTCTAAAGGACAGCTTTCCATGTTAAACTCTTTCTCAAGAATCTCTAATGGCTCCCCTTTCCACCTAGGATCAAATAAAATTTCTTTATTTGATATTTAAAACTCATCACAATCTGGATCCAACCTATGTTTCTAAATCAGTTTCAACTTAAAGCCAACCTGCCAACCCAGCCACATATATCTACCTTCCAAGCAAACTGACATATTAAATAGGCTATTCCCCCTATAAAACATTCCCTCTCTCATTTCTTTACTTTTCCCAAGGTATTTCCCATTCCTGGAATGCTAGGCCTCTTCACTGCTAGCTTCCTTCTAGACTCTGAATAAGGGCTTTCTTTTTTGAAAAGCTTTTACTGATTACTTCCATTATTATCACACTCCAGCTACCCACTCCCTGTCCATCCTTTGGCATTTATTTTTATCCTGTATTTATTTATGTGGAAATGTGTTAACTTTGCAATAGAATATAAGCTCCTTCAGGGCAGAAACTGTCTCATTTTTTATATTTTGAGCATCAAACAGAAAATATAGCATGCATTTAATTAATTTTTGTTGATGACTTCATTGCTTTATAGTCTTGCTCTATAAGGAGGAGCTAGTTGAGGTAAATAGTCTCAGTTGCCTGCAGTGGGAGTTAGTGAGGAAACTTCCATGCCTTTACTCATCAACCCGGTAGGTGAGAGCTCTTCCCTCCCTTGGACACCAGGTGAGTAGCCAAATATTTATCTTATATCCTGTGGGACAGTGTGTTTTGTTTGTAAGATGCCAGGGAGCATGAGTCTATTTTATTTTCAAAGAGTGAATGTCTCTGTTACTTTTATGGTAATTAAAGGAGAGAGACAATGAGACGCTGATGATTGAAAGAGAGAAGATGAAGTGATAAAGTATCATTGTGAATAGATATTTCTTTAGTCCATTGAAAACTACACCACAGTTATAATCTAAAAGTGATCAGAATCTTACACAAAATTGTGCTATTTCTTTGAAGACTTGAACTTTTTAAACTCCGTTTATGGGGGGAATTTCATTAAAAATACTTATTCAATTAAGTTAAAAGACCATTTAAATAACAGTAAAAATCCTGTTAAAAGTATTATAAAATTTCAAAAAAAATTGCCAGCTTAATTCATTTATGTCTTAAGTTATCTTGTGAGTTCATCAAATTATTGTATTAGAATTGATACGACTTGGGTTAGATGAAATTGTGTTTGAAAACCCTTTATTTTAGTGTAGCAGATATCGAAATCTGTAGAAGTAGTGATTGAGGGCATTTGTCTTATCAGAAGTTTAAATTTCAACAAAACCCCTCAAAAGCAAAGTGTGAATTAAAAAAAAAAAACTTACATCCTGGAACTGGAAAATAAAGAAGCATAGGATCATGGAGAGAGGTAGAAGTTTTAAATTGTCTTTCATTATTGTCTTTCATTAAAATGCTCATTCTTGTGGGCAAAAATCCTTAATTGAGTTTTTCTGGTATACTCAAAAAAAGTTCATAAACAAGAACCTGCCTCAGTGTCTGCCCTAATGGAATTCTTACAGAAAGAAGTTTTAAAGGCATTTGGAGTAGAATTAAAGAATTCACTACCATTGGATTATGAATTTAAAAAGAATTTCCCTCATGATTTCCCCCAGCCTCTCGGCAAAGGGATATTTTTAGCCCAAAGTTCATTTATAATGCTTTTCAAAATTCCTTTTGGTAATCACCACAGTTTCAGAGGTACAAAATATATCTCTTCTCCATAGCTTTCTACTTAAGAAAGCCTTCTTTTAACATGTAATTAGAGAAAAATAAAGTATTATATATTAAAAAAGAAAACCTTCAAATATACTCTTGTTAAAATGGTAGTAAGCTTATTTGTTCAAAACAGCTATGATATTTCAATGATATTCACTGCCTCTCTGATATTTTCATAGGCTTCTTGCCCTTCGTGAAAGAAGTAACTTGATTAAATTGTTTATATTTAAATGTTATGAGCTGAATTTGAAAAGTATCCTTAAAAAGAGTTTTACAAGCCATAAAGTATTATACATAAATGTGAATTATCCTCTTCTTCCTTATTATTGATCTCATTTCATCAATTTGATGGAATACAGATGTAAGGAGTCTGGAAAATTCACTCTCCTGTTACTTTTTTAAATTTAATTTTATGTACACTGTTCCACAGGTGGGTAAAGCATTTGCTTTTGAGTTGTAAAGACACTGGATAGGTCCCTTTTTCTACATTTATGAATTGCTGTTAGAAGAGACATGGTACTTTTGGCTAGGTGGAGTCATTAGAAAGAAGGCCTGATAACTTTTATCCCAGATTCAATGAATATTTCAGCATAATGAAAAATTATAATAATTTCTAAAGAAATGGTTTCTAAAGGAACTTGGTTAAGTAAATAAAAATTGTTTTGGCATATGAATCTGTTTTTACCACATGTTGCATGTCATTTAGACATTTTAGCATTCTAAAATTAAAAATGTATTTCAGAATGAATAAATGTAGAAATATATCCTAAACTAATTTTATGTATAATGAAATTAAAATGTGCATTCCTGAAATGATGTTACAAGTTTTTTTTTGTTTTTATTTAATTCATATATTATTTATTAAGAGGTTAGTGTGATAAAGAGCTTGGCATACAAAGACAAAAAAAACTGTGCTAGCCTCCAAGGATCTGATGTTCAGTGTGGGGTGAGGGACAACAGATAGGAAGATGTACAGAGATGGTTAAAAATAAATTATATGCATTTTAGTTTGGGGGAAAGGGAAGATTACTAAATCATATGGGGAAGATCACAAAGGAAGAATTAAGTTCAATATTTATGTGTGTGTTTGTGTATACATATATACACACATATATACATGCATATGCAGGGAGAGAGAGACAGTCAGAGATACAAAGAGAGACAGAGACAGAGAGAGAGGCAGGAAAGGAGGGAGGGAGAGGAGGAAGGAGGGAAGGAGAGGGGTCCCATTTGAAGTGAGCCAGAAGGAATCTATGGATTTTAGCAGGTGAAGATGATATAGATGATATATTCTTTAGTGGGAACAACTTGTACAAAGGCATAAAACAGAAGAGAGAATGTTGTGCATAAGGAATAGCAAGTTAGGTTCTTGGGTGAAGTATAGGGTGTATGACAATGACTAAAATAAAATGTGTAGGAAAAATTTGGTGGGATTCAGACTACAAAGGGCTTTGAAACTCACACATTCATATTTTATCCTGGAGTCATTAGGGAGCCATGGAAGCTTCTTGAGTAGGGGCTCAATATGTTCATACTTACACTCTAGGAATATCAACTTGCAGTTATGTAAAGAACAGGTTGAAAAGGGGTATACTGGGTGCAGGGAGGCTAATGAGGATGATGTTGATGCAGTTCAAATGAGAGGGAATGAGATCCGAAATTAGGGAGGTGACTTTTGAGTAATACCTTGGAAATAGACTCAACTGAATGGATATGAGGAATGTGGTCAAGTGAATAAGCCAAAGATATCTCTGGGGTTGTGAACACAAATGACTGGAAGCATTCTAGTATCATAGATTTAGAGCTGGAAGTAGAAGCCCGGTCCTGTCATTTCACATATAAATGAACTGAAATCTAGAGGAATTATATAGAAGACTTGCTTAAGGTGTCATGCAGAGTCAGTGGTAGTCTTGACTGTCCTGTGACTCCAAATCCAGTGGTCTTAATTATCATGTAAAAATGCTGAAATAAGGAAATTAATAATAGAGGTGGATTTCTGTAGGGAAATTAGGGGGAAGTAGTTGAGAAGATGTTCAGTAGATAATAGATTCTATTTGGGACCATCCAGATGGAGATGTCCACAGCAGGCAGTTGGTAATATTATTGGAACCCAAGAGAGAGATTAAGGCAGGCTCTCCTCTGTCTCTGTCTCTGTCTGTCTGTCTGTCTGTCTCTCTCTATATATATATGTATATATGTATGTGTGTGTATATTTATCCTAATGTTTTAATAGATCAGGCATGAGTTGATGATAAATAGTAGAAATCTTTATCTCTAATGGCAGCAGACTCATTTGTTGAATGCCTTCAGTCTTATATAATTGAAAGGATACACATCCCTTTGTATCACCACAGTACATTTCATTCTTCAACATCTCTAAGAGAGCTTGCCTTTTTTAAGTTACTCATTTGGAATTATGATTTTAAGAGTATTTTAGGATTATAATCACCATAAAAAGGAGGATAAAATTTATCTTACTAGAATAGAGATTTAATTTAAAGTAGAACTTGGTTATAGGGTTTAGTAAACTAGAAATAAGATCTAAGAGAAAATATGATGCTACTTTATATATATTTTTTAAATCTCAGTATTATTTTGTCTAAGATTTTGGGAAACAAAGCAGTTTTTATTAGCCTCTTCTATAGGGAACATTACCATGGAGCAATTTTTCATTTTCCAAGTTTCAACCAAAATGTAAGGTGGAAGAGTTCAGTGATCATTTCTGTGAGCCTAGTCATTCCAAAGAATAGGTCCTAGATATCTTTTAGTTCTGCAATTAAGTTGCTGAATTGAATAGACTACAAATAAGATAATTTATGTCTTTCATGATATTCTAAAATATCATCCTACCTGAATCTTAGTATCCTTCATTCTGAAGACACCAGAGTTGCATTTATTGACTGTATTTTATGGTTTTAAGTAATTGTGATTCGACCAAGTTGATTTTTTTCAATGTACAATTCCTTACTTTTTCTACAATGGTTTGTTATATTAAAACTGCAGATTTGCTATTCAGGAAACATATTTTAATCATTTACCATATCAGACAAATGATGGTTAGTATTTTGAAAATAAGCACTAGGATTCCTATTAATGTCTATGTTGGAATAATTAGTAGATTCCCCCATATACTCTCAGGCAACAAAGAAAACTTGCTTTTCACTGAAACGACAGGTTGACAGAAGCATCTTGGAGTGTGGTCATTAGTGTGCCTACAATCAATGTCATGTTATTGTATCAAATTAGTTAGTGTCCCCTTAGGAGGGAAGTTGGACCTACAAATTATCTTCCTACATCCTTGGAAACCATGTTTGCTTAAACCTCCGATCAAGTGTGAGCAAATTATTAACATGGCTCATAAATTAACTAGTGTACAGGCTTATAACATTTTACAAGTAGATAATAAAGAAGAAAGTTTCCCCATTACATTGTACTTATTTCATCCCTGTGATTATTGTGTCTTTGCTTAGCAGTGTACAATTGATTTTTTTTTGTTTTAGAGTAAAAGTGCATAAAATGTCAGAACAAGTGTTTAGAAAATGTAGAACCAAAAAGGAAGCAAATGTAAATCCATTGAAAACAAAATAATTAACATTGTTATCTCATTGCTCTGATAAGTCCTTGACAATAGTCCTTCTTCTGTAGTAGCAGTTGTTCATTAATGAGTTCACCAATTAAGTTGGAAAGATTACAGCCTTTGCCAATGGGACTTATCTAGAAAAAGCATTTATTTTATTTTATTTTTTACTATACATACCAGGCTATAAGCCTCTTTGTAAAAGAGGAATGAGACTCCTCTTATGAATGTTAAATCCTATTAAAGTATAAAGAATCTTAAACCATAGCAAAATGTGCACATTATTTACACCCAGACAAAACCCAAAGCTAGAAAATGTCTAAAGCAATCATTTGGCCAAACCCCTGTCTCATCAGTAAGGGATGCTAAAATATAGTCCTAACTATTGCTCTGATTCTGGGTTCTGAGTAGCCTTGGTAGCTATCTCAGTATTTGGTTTCTGGATATTACTGGCTTTTCAAATCATAAAACTCCATTCTTCACACACATCTCTTTTTGGTGTCAACTTTTTTGTCTGATTAGGTTTGAAAATTCACATTTGCATTCAGGGGTTAGTTTCTGCTTTTCTTGCTGAAAGGCCAGAACTGCACCCCCTCTTCCCCAACCACCTATACAATAAGAAGCCTACAGTCAATGCTTTCTATTCATTTTATCATCCTATTTTCCCACATACTAGAGAGTCTCTTGGGTAATCTTGAGGGCTAAGTAGTATTATCAACTACAGAATCAATGTAGAATAGCCTAGCATGCAAAAAAGCATGTGATAGAAACTGATTCACAAAAACTTTCAGAAAGTGCTTGAGAATTAGTAGACCCGTCAGCAACTTTAACTTACTTGGAAATGGAATTGGTAAATACTCTACTAATAATGTAACTGAACTAGGTTAGCCACAGCACCTCAGCACATATGCACGTGTGTACTTGCCAGTAACTCAAAGGGAAACCACCATAATGTCCTCTTGCTTTTTGTTTGGGACATTGAGTGATAGTTACTTACTGGAGCAAGTAAGAGTCTAACTAATGGAAGGAAATGCTGAGGTGGGGGTGTTCTTTGTTTTGAATATTCCTGCTACTAGACATTTTCAGAACTAACTGACTAGGGAAAAATAACTAGGCAACTATGAAAGATTGAAAAATTCTGATCCATGCAGTGATCCACTAGGATTCCCCGGGGACTGACAAGGGAACCTGCTGCTCACTTCCCAATAAAGAGCTAATGAATTCAAAATGCAGAGAGATAGACATTTTTGGACATGAATATTATGGGAATTTGCCTTTAGTTATACATTTTGTTACCAGGGTCTGATTTTTTTTTCTTTTTCTTTTAAATGAAGGGGGTAGGGGAGAGAGAGAGAGAGAGAGAGAGAGAGAGAGAGAGAGAGAGAGAGAGAGAGAGAGAGAGAGGAAAAAAATAAATGCTTTTTATTTAATAAAAGGAATTAAAAAGAGAAAAATAATGTAAGCTTATACTTATGCTGAATTAGCAAAATAATATTAGTCTTTATTCTACTAGTGAAAATACTTAATAAGAAAAAAATGCAGTTTGGACAAATTTATTTTTCATGGCGATAGGTAAGTACACTTATTTTGATTGTGGGAAATTTCATTCCATTTTATACTACCATATTTCCAAGATAAATTCTTTATTGTCAAAGGCTTCTTTTACATCAAATTACCAAGTTTAAATAGAAAGTAAACCTATTCTAGACCTAATGATAGATGACGAGGAAACATTAAAAGGAGTAAGTCAATGTCGATTGCATGTAAGACGTTACTCATCAAAAGCCTTATTGATCTTGCTTCTTTCCTTCTCATTTGCAGTGTCTAGCTGTGTGTTGCTGTCCTTCCATACTATGCATGCCACACAACAGTGATCCCCGACCTTTTTATGGCTGTGAGCCACTTTAAAAGTTCAGGGTAAGTGGTGAGTCTCATTCCCATTTAACATGTTCTAAGTGCTGTAATATAGGTTCTGATTCACAGATACCAAATGGGCCAAATGAGAAAAGAATGTGTTGGAATGGTTTTATGCAAACAGCCTCTTTTTGCTAATTCCAAGGTGACAGTGGTACAGATGAGTTTCTTGTCTCCTACCCTGAAACAACCTCATATTTTTATGATTTAAAGTCCATCATTTTATGCCAACCCTATGTCTGTGGAGGAAAGGATAGAAAGAACATTAAATTAGAAAGTAGGAGACCTGGATTGGACTGTGACCTTCTCCATTCATGTCTTGTTAATTTTACAAATTTCTGTCTTGACGAATCTCTACCGTTCACACACCTGTTATTGTCACTCCCCCTCTCCAATTTTTCTGATCCCTCTTATGTAGCCTTCCCCATTTCCCAAACACAACAATAAGGTTATTCTATGCCTTTTGTATTTTCAGTTTTTTACTTCTACCTCTACTGAGTTGCTGTATTATTGTAATGACCTATTCTAGGTCTACTCTAATTTTACTAAGCTCTTCCCCATTCTTACCTATCCTGTACCTAAAAAAAAAATTTCTCAAAAATTTCTTTCATGTACCTATTTTCATTGAAATGAAGTCTTTCTTATTGAATACTAGGCTACTTGGAAAGCTCTCCAAAGGAGATGCTCAGCTTCATTCAGGAAGAAGGATTGATATTTTTGTTACCTTCTCTCATTAACATTTCTTTCATCTGAGTACCACAATCTCATCATAACACCTTTCTTCCTTTGCTGCTGTCCTGACAGCTCCCAACTTCCTCTGTAACTTAAGCAGAGTTTGAGTCCCCATGCCTTCATCCTTTAGGCCTTCAGGATTTATGAAATGCTCACTACACAGTTCCTCAACTTTCTCAGTTCCAACTGACTTCATCTCTGTCTTCAACCTGCTTAAACCTTAGATCTCAACATCTCATGGAGTTTTTCCTCCTTTATCCAAGATATTGAATTTGAAAATTTGAAATTTGACCATACTTTTCTATTCTTTTAGCTCTTCCTTTCTTTGTTTTTATCAAATTCTGGTGTTCATGATCCCATCCAACCAACCAACCCAGTTTACTTTCTTATTCTGATTTAACTTGCCATCAAGCCCAATATTGGCTCTATTCTCAACTACTTTATAGAATCACAGAACCATGGATTTTGAGCTAGAATGGACCTTTCATTTTATAGGTCAGAAACTGAGGCCCAGAAATGCACTCACCAGTACCTAGATTTCTTTACTTTTAAAAGTTTTAGTCCCCTAATTGCTGATTCTGAGTTCTCACTGCCCCTAAACATCCTATTTCTTTGCTTCTGAGTTGCTGAACATTGGTGAAGGAAGTCACAAAATTATACTGATTTTACCCAATACACAAGTAGACCACAAAACCTCAGCTAGTACCAGACTGCTACTTGGCAGTCTTGTTATTATTCTGCATTGATTGTTTGCTTATTTTATCCCCCATGGTGATTGTTCCAAACCTTTTTTTTACTCTCCTATAATCTGTAGTTCTTCCCAAAACACTGCAAATGGCCTAGGATTCTATACTCCTAAAAACATTTATCCTTTCCTCCTTTCTTTCTGTTTCAGGGAAAGAAATGTCTTTTACCTTGCTGAAGCGAATCCCTCTTCCCCTGTCCTAGAAAACCATGCACTCCCAGTGTTCTTTTGTATTGAGCCTCAGGAAGTGGGCTTCTTAGCCCTGTACTAAACAAAATTTACCAATGAGTGTTTCTTCAATCTATGATTTCAGCTCATTTAACTCGTCTTGCTTGGTAAAGTTCTTGAGAAAAGAAAGTGTCTAAGAACTCACCTTTCTCATTGTCTGCTTTAGTCTTCTTGTTCTCTTCTCCTGAACTCCATTTCTGTCACATCTCTTGGAAACTTCAAATGGGCTGTCTTAGAGGAATCTCCTCATGGCCCAAACAGAACTCATTGATTTCCTTCTTTAGTCTACCCATCTTTCAGACTTTCCTGTTTCAACTGAGGCCATCGCCAACATCCTTCTAGCCTCCCACATCCACAGCCTGACTCTTATATTTTCCTCATTGCTCTCCCTCACTTAACATGCCCAATTATCTGCTGAGTTTTGCTGTTCCCCCCTCCCTAAAATCTCCTGCTTCTGTCCCCTCTTTCCTTCCTCACTGCTCCCGCAGCCCCTGCAATAGTTCATTCAGATTCTCATCATTGGACTATTGTAATAGTCTTCTGGTTGGTCCTTCCTCACTTGAATCTGTCTTTCAGATCAGCTATCAAAATATTTTTCCTTAAGCACAATTCTGACCGTCTGAATCACTTTGGTATTTAATAAACTCCAGTATCTCTCTAGTGAGTGAAGTTAGGTGGTGCAGTAGATAGAAAACTGGGCTTAGAATCAGTAAAACTCATCTTTCTGAGTTCAAATCTGGCCTCACACACTTACTAATTGTGTGCCTCACAGGGGACAATAATTGTAATTATGGCTACCCACAAAATAGGACACGTTGGTATAATAAATGATTACTAAATTCCCTTCCATTCCACAAAATTCTATGATCATGTTTCCTACCAGATAATGCCCAGATTTCTTTGCCTGACTTTAAATATATTCTGTTGTATTGTATCAACTTGCTTACCTTTTTAAACTTATATATAGTCTTATTCCTTCCACCAATTACACTGTCTAGCCAGATTAGTGTCCCCTTAGCTTTCCAAATCTTTTAACCATCATTAAATATTAGATTTGCCTCAAATACCCCCTCTTCCTATTGAAATCCTATCCATCTTTAAAAAGCAATTCCAATGTTATTTCCTTCATGAAGCCTCTTTGATCCTCTGATTTGATAATGCTCTTTATTAGTTCATAGGGTACTTTCTTTGTACCTTTTAACTTATATCTTATATTTTGCATTTTCTTCTGATTAACTGTACTGTATTATGTTGTGTTGTATTATAGTGATCTGTGTATGTCACCTCTTCTTGTGTTAGACCATTATAGGTCTTATCTAAATTTTATTTCTCTCCTAACTCCAAATACAGGGTTTTCCACATAGTAGGTTTCTAAAAAGTGATTGTTAAATTGAATGAGCCTATCAGTGTATCTCTCTTAGTATGTTTCTTTATTAAATAAAATGCTCAGCCTATTTTGCAAAGTTATTGAGAGCATCCAGTTAAAAGAATATCTATAAATGTGCTTTGAAAGCTTAAATCACTCTATGAGACTTTTACGCAACCAGTTGAATTCATCAGGTAAGCTACACTTCATTCCCTTTCATTTACAATGATGATCATTAGCTGAATGAATTTTGAGAAAGGCTAACCTACTCTCTAAGAGATGTGATTGGTCTGTCACGTTTTATAGTTCTGGATTATGGAGAGGCATTGGAAGTGACACAATTTACCTATCATGTGTAAGCAGATGAGAATGTGTGATATATTATAGACTAAAGATCAAAGATCAGTAAAGGAAGAACAACTCAGATCATAAATTGCTTTTCTATTGAATGTTCTTTTCTTCTGTTTCTTCTACCTGGTTAAAGTCATTAAATCAGTGTTCTCTTTTGGACTGATACAAATATTTATACAGTTCACAACAGAGATTGAGTTTTAGCAAATATGGTTTTGGAGGGGGTGGTTGCAACACTGATTAAATTAGAAACCTATAATTTAGGAAGCAATAATTAACTCTGAGATGAAATTAGATAAAATCACAATAAATGAATTTTCCAATTGTTCTTCTCCAGTGAAAAACCATTAGCTTTTATTTGGTCAGTAGACATTTACATATATATATATGGTAATAGGATAGGGTTGGGGGTCAAGGCTAAAGACTGAATGGTAACCATTTAACAGAGTAATTAAGGTTTTACTTGCATTAATATCATCAACTATGCTCATTTGTTTCTTTGAACCCGGTTTCCCTGATTTCATTAAAATCATTAGTGCCTATCAATAAATGATAATTTGTTTGAATTTCATATTTCTTTTTCCTAGTAGGGATCCAAATGTAGTCAACATTTAGCACAGTAATAACAGTTTTAATTAAGCAAAATGTAAGACATATGTAAGGTATTATTTGAAATCTAACCAAACCAATGATTATCATATACAGTAGTACTATAAATCAACCCCAATTTCATAAATTTGGCAAATGTTCTTCCCTGCTGTGCATAGTACAATCTCTTTAGTCTTTACTAATAACATGGAATGGTAGCAATAATAAAACTAGCATTTATACAAGCTTTAAGCATTGCAGAGTGCTTAACTAATATTATTTTATTTGATTTTAACAAGCCTATGGGATAAGTGCCATTATTATTATCCCCCTTTTACAGATAAGTAAATTGAGTCTGAGAGAGATTAAATGATTTGCCCTGTGTCACACAGCTTGTCCAAGTCTCCAGTAGAATTTGAATTCAAGTCTTTTTGACTCCAAGTGTAACTGTCTGTTCACAAAGCCTCCTAACTTTCATTCTGGGTAGATGTCCATGAGATTTGGCTTAAAATTTCAACTTTACCATTTATTAAATATAGTGACCTCTCCACCTTCACTTTCTTCCCCATATGATCTTGTCCATGAGACTGTCTCTGCCCCATCCAGCTAATAATGTCTTCCTTGCAGATTTTCATAATATATTGTCTGATCCTCCACTTGGAATTATTGTCTGTGTAATAACTAAAATTAAACTGATTCATAGTCTTGATTTATGTGATCTTCACAATAACTCCTGTGACGAAGGTGTTAGTTACTCCAGGACTGAATCAATAAATAAATAACCCAGAGCTGAAAAGTATTTTTTTAAATTTTATTTTATTTGCAAAACGTATGTATGGGTAATTCCTAAACATTAACCCTTACATAGCTTTCTGTTACAGATTTTCCCCCCAGCTCCCCACCCCTCCCCTAGATGGCAGGAAATCCACTACATGTTAATTATGTTAAAATACTTGACAAATCAAATATATGTATACATATCTCCAAGCTTATCATTGTTGTGCAAGAAAAATCGTATCTACATGAAAAACATATCAGATAAAGGAAAAGCAGTGTAAGCAAACATCAATCAAGATTATGAGAATGTTATGTTGTGGTCCGCATTTCACATCCCTCTCTCTGGGTGTATATGGCTTTCTTCAGTGAACAATTGGAAGTGGTTTGAAACATTTCATTGTTGAAGAGAGCCATGTCCATCAGAATTGATCGTCATATAGTATTGTTGTTGCCGTGTATAATGATCTGCTGGTTCTGCTCATTTCACTCAGTATCAGTTCATGCAAATCTCTCCAGGCCTCTCTGAAATCGTCCTGCTGGTCATTTCTTACAGAACAATAATATTCCATAACATTCATATACCATAATTTATTCAGCCACTCTCCAATTGATGAGCATTCATTCAGTTTCCAGTTTCTAGCCACTACAAAAAGGGCTGCCACAAACATTCTTGCACATGTGGGGCCCTTTCCTTCCTTTATGATTTCTTTGGGATATGGGCCCAATAGAAATGCTGCTGGGTCAAAGGGTATGCACAGTTTGATAACTTTTTGAGCATAGCCCAAATTGCTCTCCAGAATGATTGGATCCGTTCACAGCTCCACCAACAATGCATCAGTGTCCCAGCCTTCCCACATCCCCTCCAACATTCATCATTAACTTTTCCTGTCATTTTAGCCAATCTGACAGGTGTGTAGTGGTACCTCAGGGTTGTCTTGATTTGCATTGCTGAAAAGTATTTTAAGGTAGACTTGAACCTGGATCCAAAGATTTAAAAAAAAAATGTCCTTTGCCTTCAAGGATTTTACATTCTTGATTTGGAAGTTGGAATATGGAGGATGAATAATTTGCATAAAAGTAAGTCAATACAAAATAGACATCAAGGAAATGCAAACGTAGGTAGTTCAGAAACAATTGAGGGTATCAAGAAATTTCTCTGGTAGATATAAACTACATTATAGTATAATGGTAATAATATGATATAATAGTAACTAAGATTTCTATAGAACTTTACATTTTACAGACATGCCATAAAGTAGGTTTTATCATTATTATTATCCTATGTTATTAGTAGTATTTAATTTAATTAGAATTTAATTAGTAGAATTTAATTTAATAGTATTATCTATTATTATTACCATTTTACCAATGAGGAAACTGAGGCAGATAGAGATAGAAATCAAGTGACTTGACAAGGGTCACATAGCTAATAGTTATCTAAGGCTGAAATGGAACTCAGGTTTTCTTGGCTCCAAGTCTAATGCTTTCCACTGTAGCATCTGACTGCTTGTTTTGGTCTCATTTAGACAGTGGGGCAAATCTGTTTTTTTTGTTTGTTTGTTTCTATGACTTTTTGTTATTTTTTTTTCTGAAGTATGAGACTTGCATGATTCCTAAGATAGGCTCATTCCAAAAAAACAAAAATAAAAATAAAAAATGCCTACTTGTCTAACATCATTCACTGATTGCTTTCTTATTTGTATTCCTGGTGATAATCTGAGACCGTTTGTAAAATTTCACAGGAGCAGGCTGATATGTGATCTCTGTCCTTCTGTGTGCTTATCACTAGTTCTTAACTGCTGATTCCACAAAGCTTTCCTTAATCTCCTGCCTGTCATCTTAATAATGCCCTGAAGAACACTGTCATCAGAATAGGACAGTTCCTGAAGTATTATTCCAAAGACTTTTGGTAATGTTGTAATACAGATCTTCATCAACTTCACTTCGATTTGTATTAAAACCTCGTAAAAGATCTTCTTCTTCTCTCTTCATTGTCAATCCATCCTTCATGTGATTGCCCAAATAATTTTACCAAGACATTGCATTGCTCAAGTCGCTCCTCTGCTCCAAAATCTTGCCTATCAAATAAAATGTAAAATACTGATCCTGGCCTTCAGACTCTCCAGAATTGTAGTTTTTTTTTTTTTTTTTTTTTTTAAGTTCTCTGTTCCTTTCAGATTCTGATGACAACTTCCCTTCCCTCAAGGTCCAGTTTAGGATTCACTCTTTGATCGAGCTTTTCCTGATCTCTGAGCCTGAGTGAGTGATCCCTCTCATCTTAAATTCTTTACAATTCTTGTCTGACTTTCTCCTTTGCTTTTTCTATATTTTGGCTTGAAACAAAGTATATGTGCTTAGCCTATCTCCTTGCCTGATTATAAGATGCTTGAAGGTGTATATCTATGTATCCTTATGACTCAGTATGGTCCTTATACATGGTGAGTAAGTAAATGCTTCATGAGTTCAATTAAGTTAAATGCCTATACAAATTGAATTGAAAGTATTTTAGAGATAGAGAAATATAATGTTAAATTCCCTGTTCCTTCCTGAATTTTTAAGCAATATTATGTAAAATGGAATAAATCAAATTGATTTTACATCTGGGGAGAAAAGCAACGTTTGATAAGATTCTATTTGTTTTGGCTTACCCAACTTTAGCTTCCTAGAATAACAGCCTTAGGAATGCGGGATGCCAAACTTTCTTTTGCTATAAAAGGCTGGTCATATTGGGATTGCCCTGTGATTTTCCTGTGGTCATGAATGCATTAGAGTGGTCTTGTTATATTTCCCTATAACCAAAAAATGTCCTCATTGTTGATTCAAAACTTATGATATATCCTACTTTCCCCAAGTCACCTCATAATCTACTATATATTCAGTGTTACAATATCCCCATATTAAGTAATAGCTTTAATCATGTTTATTAAAGCAAAAGTGAATGGCTGTTAAAAAAAAATGAGGGAAGCATCCAGTATGAGTCAGAGATTAGATGTGAACCCAGAATGTCCAGGCTTTGTGGCTAGTTCCTTATTGCTTCATGGTGACAATACAGAGAAAAAAACAAATAAATAGAAAGTAATTAAATGCAAATTAGTTAGAAAAAGAGAGCACTAGCATTTGGGAGGAAATTTAGAAAGCTTTCAGAAGATCTTGCCTGAGCTGGTCTTGAAGGAAAAGAGGGATTTTCTGAAGTGGAAATGAGAAGAGAATACATTCCTAACCAATGGGAGAGCCAGTGCAGAGTCAAGGAGATGGGAGATGGAGTGTAATCTGTGAGAAAGAAAGATGTGACTTTCTCTGGATCACAGAATGGGGAGATAAAGGAGTTGAGATTGCAAAGATAGGCTGTGACCCATTTGGAAAGACTTGAAAAGCAAAATCTAGAATCATATATTTTACTGTAAGTACAATAGTGAACCATTGGAGGTTATTGAATGGAGAAATGAAATAGTCAGATCAGATCTACACTTAAGGTAAATGATTTTGGTGAGGCTGGATTGGGGAGAAGCTTGAGGCAGATTAGGAGACTCTTGGTTTTTGTATCATGAGCAGATGACGGGTTATCAATAAAATATTGTACTTATTGTCCTAGTGAGCCTTCTCTTAAACACGGAAATCATCATAACACTTGGTATCTTATTAAATGTTTTCATGTTTTATAAATTGAATGTTTTGAGTTAGGTAACAATGAAAGAACTCTCATCAGGATGATGTTTTCTTTTGTTTTGACAAGTCTACTGTTTGGGGTTTGTATGCCATGGGTGATGGTACCAATGATAAACCTGAAAAGCCCCGTGACTCCAAAATGCTTAAGGTCCAGCTGAGCCCTTCAAACCCAGGGAATTAAGTTGACAAGCTTCCCCTAAATTGTCTTCCTTATGGCTAGATGTTCATGTATTCTTTGAGTCCCTGGGATAGGTAGAGATGGTTGTCTGAACCTCTTATCTAGTTATTAAAACAGTGTGCTAAGTGCTTTTGTCTTTAAAGGTTACACACATTTGTGAGTTATCTTTGCATTTAGGGGCCAACTCCAAGTCACAGGACAGCTTCCCCATCACCATATCCAACTGCAACCAATTTTCTCTTCATTGAGGTATTTGCTGTCACATTTTTTTGATGTAGTAATGTCCCTACAATTCATATTAGTTACATTGAGTCCAATAGAGGAAACATAAATGTTTTTTTTTTCTCCTGAGTCAGGAAGAGTTATATAGGCTGAGTCTGCAGATCAGTCCCCATTCATATGGGGAATTTCTTTGGAATTCTCCATGTATGATATGATCATGTTTAAGCCTTCTAAGGTGTATCATAACCATCAGACCAACAGAATGGCTTTGTCTCTAGTCACTGACAGGACTTTATACTTACAAGTGCATTTTCCATTTCCCCATCAATTGATGGATTTGCACTATGCAAAAAGAGACAAACAATAAGATAGAGTAGATCCTCCTTGAGGGTATTCAGCTTTGTTGGTTTTTAAAACTGTATTCTCCTCCTCCCCCCTCTTTGCTCAATGAATGCTTTCTCTATAGGAAACCTTCAAACACATGGCTATTGAATCAAAGTGAAATTAATAATGGCAGGTTGGAAAAATCGCTTCCAAGTATCATGAGAAATTTAAAAAAATTTTCCCCTGCTTTAGGTAAATGTAGATAACTTGCCTCCTGTTCTATAGATTACTGGTGGGTGGTCTTCAATCAGTGCATTTGGGAGCTCTTTGAAAAAAACACAGTCTACTGTTTTGGAAAAGTCCCTTGAACTGTATTGCAAACATATCTGCACAAACTGACTTAAGTGCATTGTTTTCTCTTGGCAGAAATTTTTTCAGTTTAGGATCATTTGTATGCTTCATGCTGTGTCTTTATAGTTGGATGCCATCTAAATGGGCTGATTTGATTTTCCTAGAGTTTTTCAAATATTCTAGTACTTTGCTCCTGTAGAACAAGTGCTCTGTAAAATAAAACTCTGCCATGACTTTCTACAGTGAGGCCCAGATAATTGGGACATCCATTTAATTGGCTTATTTCTGTCTGGAGGAAGATGTGCCTGTTAAGACAGTTTCTCTCTATCTCTGATTCAGTTTTTTTTCTGGTACATTATTCTAATTAACCTCAACTCTGTAGCTCTCATGGTCCTTCATATTAGCCTCTGACCAGTTAACAATTGATTCATTCTGCTCAATCACCTGTGTGGAAAGTGCTGCAAACACTAGAGCTTCCTTCTCCTTTCCCAAGGAGCTAAATGATGTGTTTTCATAGTGAGTGGGTATGTCTTTGCTTTTCAGTGGCAGGGTTCTTCATTAAGATGATTTGCCAAGTAGGAAACCTGTTGGGCTAGAGATTTTGTACATTGGGCTTCCCCCCCCCCAAGTGCATGTAAAGATAGAAAGATCTCTTCCTTAGAAGTATTAATTTTTTTTAAAGTATTTAATTCACAAAGCCTTCATGTTTACAAATCCCATGTGAGAATTCTGCTTTGGGACTGAAATAACATATTAAATAAAAATTAAGAGAATCTAGCATTTAATCAGATGAGATAATGTAAAACAGTACTATATGAATGCTAATATTAATTGTTATTATGTTCAAAAATTGTTTGAATATAAAGTCCTGTTGAGTACAGATTGTTTTATTTATTATATTTGTATCATTAGGGCCTGGCACATAATAGGCACTTAATAAAGACTTGTTAAAAATTTGAGCTCAAGTAAGTTGCCATTAACTAAATGGGCTCAAATTACCCACTTTATCATTATTAATTTAGGAGACTCAACACAACAGACTGAATGAAAATGCCTGAAAAAAATAATTTAATTTAAGAATTATTTATTATTCACCTACTATGTGCCTAGCTTTGTGATGTATGGAGAACACAAGAGAACACTGGTAAAAAAAAATCCAGAATGTTGGGATGTCAAAGGTTCTCCATGTCTATCTACCCCAAAACATCACTGAAAACATACGATGCTTCATAGCACACCTGCCAGATGTGCAGCTAGCCCTTGCTTGAATTCTTCCAGTATGGGCAAAGGCACTCCTTCCAAAGGCAGTGCTTTGGGTTACTTCTGAGTTTTTCCTTATGCAGAACCTAAATTTGTCTCATTGCAACTTCCATTCATTGGGAGGAAGAGAAAGAATAAGCATTATATACCAAGAACTGTACTAAGGACTTTTATAAATGGCATCTCATTTGATCTTCACAACAACCTTGTGAACTACTTGCTATTATTATCATCCCCATTTTGAAGTTGAGAAAACAGCCCAGCAGGGAGTTCAGTGACTGTTCCATGGTCACACAGCTACTACATTTCAGGGGCTGGATTTGAACACAAGCCGGGCCTAGCATTCTGTGCCCTGTGGTACCACCTGACTGTCACAGTACCCATTGTATCTAGTTCCGCTTTTGATTCAAGCAGAAATCAAATTTGTCTTCCATGTGGAGTCCCTGAAATTTTTAAAACCAATTATTAAGTATCTCCTCTCCTTACCAAGCTCCTTCGCTTCCGTGTCCCTTCTTGTGGCATGAGCTTGAGGCTTTGTGGCCATCCTGGTTATCCTTGTCTGGGCACTTTCCAATTCATGGACATCTTTCATAAAAAACAATTCCACAACTGAACACATGACTGTCTTCCCTCAGCTCGTGCTTTTGGAGGAGACACATGAATTAGACACAGTAAACAAAAAGCCTGAATTAATTAGAAAATGTGTAAGACAGGCTAAGATACAGTGTTAATTGGAATATAATCAAGTAATTTAAGCCTGGTTTAAACCAGCTTTGCCTTTCCTATATGTGGTCAGGAAAAAGAGTGACTGTTGTTGGCTGGGACAATTAGGAATTGGCGGCGAGGATAGATTGAGAGGTTGCATCACAGAGACAGTGATAATGATGTTTATTCCTTTAAAACTGTTGGTTAGAGGGACCCGAGTAAACACATGTCTTTAAAATAATGTGGGTCCTTTCTGCTCTAGCAAATAATCCAGACTGTGCTTATGCGATTCATAACCTTCTTTTCTTTCCTTTTCTAAATTCTTCCACATTCTTTAGGGATGGTTTCCTGTTAGGACTTGAGATAGACCTTCCAGATTTTCTAAGATTACATGCACAGTGGTTATAGCAAGGTAAATAATGTAAGCACAGAGATGCAAGAAAATTCTGATCGAAGTCAGTGGTTGATGGTATTACCATAGTGTCAGAGGCAAGGAAAAATCCCTCTTTTCTGTTAACAATTGATAAACTGTTTTTCAGAGATATATTTTGTAAGAGGATTTATTTGTGCATTTGTTGTGAAGTAACTCTTATGTTAGAAGAGAAAGAATCAAATTTAAAAAAAAGATTTGGTAGGATTTGGAAAGGTAGAGAAAATTGGGGGTAGAGATGTTCTGAAAATGATCCCCATTGCTTTCTATAACAGAAGAGACACAGTATTTAAAAAAAAAAACTGTTTTGATTTCTAATACAATTCCCCCCCCACTGAACCAACAATTTAAAAAGAATAGACATTATTGCCTATCTATTTAATTCATCCCATCCTCAACTTCCCAAAAAACAAAACCAAACAAAACCAAAAACCTGTTCTTGTGGCCATGAAAAAATTTTGGATGCCACTTTAAGCCTGTTTAAAAAAAAAAAACAACAACAGTATTTTTTTTTAAATTTTTATTTTATTTGCATAACATATGTGTGGGTAATTCTTCAACAATAACCCTTACATAGCTTTCCGTTACAAATTTTTCCCCCCAACTCCCCACCCCTCCCCTAGATGGCAGGATATCCACTACATGTTAATTATGTTAAAATATTGGCAAATCGAATATATGTATACATATTTCCAAACTTATCATTGGTGTGCAAGAAAAATCTTATCTACACAAACGATATATCAGATAAAGGAAACACAATGTAAGCAAACATCAATCAAGGAGTATGAGAATGTTATGTTGTGGTCCACATTTCGCATCCCTCTCTCTGGGTGTATATGGCTTTCTTCAGTGAACAATTGGAGGTGGTTTGAAACATTTCATCAACAACAGTATTTTTGATAAAACTAAAAATAGCCATTTGAGAGCATAGCTGACCTTCTTAGACTTTGTTCATTTTTCTACCTTTTACTCAGAAAACTTGGCTTAATATTTCCCATTTTCATGTATTATTTATATATTTTTAAAATTAAAGGCATTAAAGACAGTATGGTTTAGCAAAAGAAGTTAACTCCACATGCTTTTAATGCTTTCCTGAATTAATAAATTTCATGTCCATCACATTTTCTCCTTGGCCCACAATTCATCCCATATTTGGATCTTGGCAAATAAAGACTTGGTTAATTAGGCAGTCTGTTAACTCTGATTACTAAGTTATAACAGATCAGTGTGGAAGCATCGATGTGCAATTTGGATTCAAAAGCCCTTCACTTTATCAAAACAAATGTACATTTATGGTTAAGTGCATTTAAATGTGCCTGGCTAAAAATGATGTATTTCACAAGTAAAAATTTTTAAATGGATAAATAATTATTTCCTTTAGATTAATTTTTATTGTATCACTTATTACTTTATCTTTTATTCTGAGTTTATTAAAAGCCTGTTTTTTATAGTTATCTTAAATCTTTTATCATATAAATAGGATGCTTCCATTTTTAGTTTAGCAGAATATAGTATGTAGCAGTGGGTGATTCTAGTCATATCCTGTCCTGAAAGCTGAACAATACTGTCCTTTCTTTCTATAATTGGAACTTTTGTCTAAGAATTAGGTGGCTTGGTTGTAAGCTCCTTGAGGGTAAGAAGAGGTTCCTTTTTTTTTTTTTTTTTTTTTTTTTGGTCTTTTTATAATGGACTCAGTAAATGTTTCTGGAGTAAAATTGAATTAGCATTCTTGTCTTTGTGTCTCAACTGCTAGGTATCAAAAATCTGAAAATCCATAGATTGTATCCCTGCTCATTTACTCATTTTTCAGATCTCATGGTTCATCTATATTTGTCATGGGTTCTTTGCCTGAAGCCTGTCAACTTTCTTTAAAAAATATTTTGAAACTGTCTCAATATAATTGTCTTCCTTTGTAATCTTATACATTGTTTTGTGCATTTGAAAACATTATCCTGAGAAAGGGTTCATAGACTTTGCCAGATTGCTAAAGGGGCCCAAGGCAGATTAGGAACTCCAGTATAAGTGCACTTAGGCTACCAAAAGAGAGTTTTTAAAAACCACATTTAGCCTTGAGGGGAAAAAAATACAAAACTTAAGAATAAGTCTGATTTGTCATTTAGTCAGGCTCAAAAAAATATTGTTTTGATGTGCTAACAACTCATGCTGAGGAAGGCAACCAACAGTTAATTTTCAAAACCCATTGAGTTTTAGAAGTATTGTGGACTCTATCCAAGTTCAAAATAGCTGAGTGAGATGTGTAAAATTCAATTAGTTATTGGGATGTTGATTTGTCTAATCCACAATGTCATATGCTTTCTGGTAGGAATATTCCTAATAGGTGTGGGAGAGAAAGCAAGGAGGGGGAAGAATCAAGTATCCCTTTTTAAGGAATGGCTAATCTAATTTTTTCATCTTTTGAAGATTTTCTTTAGCCTCTAGAATTGTAAAGTCTGGTAATTCTAAATAACCACACTCATACAAAGGATGCTAAATCCATTAGGACCTTTTGAAACCTTTAGAAAATGGTATGTCCTTTTTGGAATGAAAATTTTAGTTTTAGCCATTTAATTCTAAAGAGATCTACATACGTATATATATATATGTGTACCTATATCTCTCCATATATACATATGTACATAAAGGGTTTTGCTGATCCAAGCACTGTAAAAATAGGAATTATTGTTATTCTTGTTGTTGTTATTATATACATGGTCCATTTTGGAGATGCTTATGGCTACTTCTTCTTAGGGTTAGTAGAGGAAGTATTAACTTTACATTTATCTAATTTGAGCAGTCTAGTTTTTAAAAGGGCTTGATAACAGCTTTACTCAGACATTTCCCTCAAAAGAAAAGGGACGTCCAAATAAGGAACATCAGCACTTAAAACCATCATCCTAATTCCTAGAAATATTTTCAAAGACAAGTATTGCATTTACCTTTTGTCATTTATAACTTTGTGTTTGTAGATGCTGTGAGAAACTTTCAATCAACATTAATTTCTATTTTTAAAATGGGATGGAGTTTAGACATTATTAACAGTAATATCACACAAATTACTAAAATAGATCTATAATTTCATGGATTTGGATATTCCCCCTGTCATGATGCAGCTCAGAATCCATTACCACAATGCTTGCTCATGCTCTATCATAAGCTAACAGTAATAATATCTAGCATTTACATAGCACTTTGAGACTTCCAAAATGTTTCCCTTATGATCTCATTTTATCCTTCCAACGATCCTGATCGTTAGATCTTGTGATCATTCTCATTTTACAGATGAGAAATTTGAGGCAGACAGGTTAAGTAACACAAGTGGTAAGTGTCTAAGACTCCATACATTTTTTCAGTTAGAAACTATTTAATAAAAACTTATGTACCTAGCACAGTACATATTATAAGGGACACAAAGAGGAAAGGAAAAATGCCATTTCTACAGTGCTCTCTATGTACCAAGCACTTAGGTAATGAGCAGTTTATTTATATCATTTGATCCTCACGACAATCCTATGAAGTAGATGCTATTATTTTTCTCAGTTTACATTTGAGGAAATTGAGGAAAATTGAGGTTAAATGACTTGTCCATTTTGAAGAGACATAAGTTTCAAAAGAACTTCTGTCAGAGTTGAATTCTCATTACATTATTGAACTCAAAACTGGTTCCTTTTACCCCTCTCATAGAATAGACTTTGTTTTTGTTTTCTTTATTTAAAATGTGAAGATTCATTTCAATGTAAGCAATATCTAATAAATGTCTGCTATATACAAGGTACTTTTTTAATGATTGTGGGAAATATTGAGTTTATATGGAACTGGGTTATTACTCTCATGAAACTTATTGTCTGGTAGGAAGATATGACTCAGAGCTGACTGCAAAGTACTTTAGGATTACTGAATATGCACCCTTGGTTACCACTCCTCCCCCTTATCATTTTGTTTTCCAGTTAGACATTTTTACATTTCATTACCTCAGACCTCTAAGTAGTCTCTTGCCATACCTCCAGTCCCTGACTTCACTAGGTATTGAAGGCATTAGTTCCTTCTGCTACTGTACTTTTGGATTTAGGCAAAAGGTCTGCATTTTAGCAATATTGAAGGGAAATAGAACAGTGAACTTGGCTTTTCTTGGGAACCTCCTCCCTTTGGAATGGAGAGGTTTGGGTGGCTCCTACATTTTGTTTTTATCTCCAAAATAAGCAATGGCCTTGCATAACATTAGAGCATGAAAAAAAATAAGAAGTGATGTTAAGGGAAACATTTTACTAGTTCATGTGAAGAAAACTGGAGGCAGAACAGCAAAGGTGAGAGTGCAGGCCAAAGACACTCATTTTTAATAAAGGTAGGAAAAGATATGCTTTCATATCATGACCTGTGATAGATAGGTAGATCATAAGAAGTCATAGGTCATTAATGTATACAATTTTACTTGCCCAAATATTTCTTCCAATTAAAAGAAAATGCCATTGAGTAATGAAATATCATAGGTTAGTTGATTATTTGGGGTATAATATCGAATGAATCATCAATGTGTGTCTTTGTCAAACCCCCTTTTTGCTATACTACTGCCTGTTTAAAACAGATTGAATTTCTTTCTACCTTCTTAAAAAAAATGAGACTCAAAAACCTTTCAAATTAAAAGTTTTTACTTTTTGGAATTTAGAAAATCAGAAGGACTTTTAAAGCAGATTGCAATTTTCATAGAATAGCAATTTTATTAGTTATTAAACTGATGGTTACATTAGTTGATTTTTAATTTTGAATTTCAATAAGGTTAAGTCTGTTGTTAGAGAAAGGACTGACACTGTTAAAGAATCTCAGTCTCAAAGTGGAAAAGGCTTTTGGGGATAGATCTGTTTGTGATGTGGAAGCCCCTCTGCAATATCAACAAATAGTCAGTCTCTGCTTATTAAAAATGGCCACTATCCTTGGAGATCATTTCTACCTCCAAGTCATTATTAAGAACCTCTTCCTTATGTCAAATTTAAATCTACCATTTGGCAACTTCAACCCAGTGCACCTAGCTGTTATACTAGATTGATCTCTTTCTCCTTCATCAAAGATATGATCCCAAATGGATGGGCAGGTATTTGATTATCTGAAGAATCATAACTTCAGAGCTTGCAGGGACCTTAGAAGCCATCAAATTTAATCGCTTTATTTTACAGATAAAGAAACTGAAACCCAGAGAGGTATGATGATTTACTTGGGTATTAAGTAGCAGCAACAGGATTTGAACTCAGGTCCTCTGACTCAAGAGTAGCATTCTTTTCACTGGATCATACTGCCCCTCAACTCATCTGGTTTTTATAGAAAATCTTTTTTGTTTTTTTAACCCAAGTTCAAGTAATAACTAAAAATAACATTAAGGATTGCTGATCTTTATATAAGTAGAAAAAACTCATATTATTATTTCCTCAACTTAATAAATTCTGGTGAGCTATGGCTTGAGAATCATTCTGTGTACTGACATGTCTGTAAAATGACAAAACCAGAAAGATCTTGAGTTTTCCTGAACCCCTCTAATTTGATGTTCACACAGAGTTGAAGGGTCAAAACAAGTGAGCAATCTTAGGAGAGTTTCTGACCTTGAATATTTCTAAAAGTTGATTGATATTTGCACATATTGTTCTTTTTGCATTTATAAAAGGTATATCAAAATGGGGCTCATTGGACACTTATTAACAGCTAAGTTCACAAAGAACTTTGCTTTTCTTTAGTGTTGACACATGTAGGTTTGTAAAGGGTAACAGAATGTATTCAGGCTTGAATTCAATCTATTTCATTCAGACAAATTCAATTAAGATTTTAAAACTCAGTGAAAAACACACGTGTACATGCATCCAGGAAGTCAAGCTAAGATTATTGTTAGTTACTCTTGTGCTTTGGTTATCTTTGGTTATCTTAGTTTACTTTTAATTCTAAAAGCATTAACTTTAAAGAATTAAAAATTTGATTCTAGTTGTTTTTCAGTTTCAATGACCGCCTTAATGCTGTGTCTTTTATTTCCAATGCTTGATCATGCATTGCCAGCATTAGCTAAAACAAAACCAAAAAAAGTTTACACTGTCCCTCAATGGAGACAATTGAGGATAAAGATAAAAAACACACACATACACACATAACACACTTATTCATCTCAGTACAACTTAGAAAATGTGATCAGTTTAGAATCCTGACTCAGGTTTCCTTCTTTTAGTACGAGGCAAAGCTGAACTTCATAGTCTGAGTAGTCTACAGATAAAATATGTTTGCCCTTTGACACCAAGCAAGTGTTAGCTTACAGCAGATACGAACCATCTATGAGGGAAATAGAAGAGGTCAAAGAAAAATTGGGAAACCAACATTCCTTTGAATTGAGTTCCTGCAGTTTTTATGAAAGTATTAAAAAAAATCTCTTCTTTGCTCATAAGGGTAGGGAAGTTGCTCAGTGAATGGCGTATTGAGTCTGAATTCAGGAAAACTCATCTTCATGAGTTCAAATGTGGTCTCAGGCTAGTTTTGTGCTCCTGTACAATCCTTTAACCCTGTTTGCCTCAGTTTCCCCATCTGTAAAATGATCTGAAGAAGGAAATGGCAAAGCACTCCAACCCCAAATGGGGTCAAGAAGAATCAGATACAAATGATCAACTCTTTCCAAATCTCCCAGATTGGTATACCCTGGGATACATACCACACTCCATATCTTACTCTTTTTATCTTTTTGGTGATAGTGATTCTAATGTTTGTTACAATAAATTATAACTATTACATATATATATATATAATTATAACAATTATAATTTTAAGTGGTGATGGATGAATCTTCTTCTCTGTTAAATAGCAAATTATATATGGATTCTAAGTTTGTGTGCTTGTTTCTGTCCTAAGACACAATGGAAAGGTTGCTCATTGTAGTACATTCAGAAGATGCATAGACTATTTCCCTCTCTGTTATTAGATAACTGTGTGATTTGGAGGAAAGCATTTAAATTCTCCCAATGTTTCTTTCCTTATTTGTGTCAGGAATTAAATTTCATGATGTATGTAGTTCCAACTCTAAAGATCTATAATTTCCATAGCATGATGGTAAGAGCTTAATAATAGATCCAAAGAAACTAGCTCTAAAAAACAACAACTTGACCTCCTTAGGTTTATAATCCCATGAAGATACCATGGATGTAGATAAATTCACACAAACTTGCAAATAGTGGAACAAAAACAATAAAGTTTATTAGAGAGTAAGCTGTATATTGTAACTGAAGGCTTGTCTGTAACCAGTGTCCAAAGCAGCAGAAGAGCAAATAAACCTTTGCTTATATTATCAGGTTTAGTTATTTCTGTAAGTCAAGTTTTCTGCCTTGATTAGAGCTTTGAACATATGAAAGTTCCCCTCCCCTTAGCCTGGTTAAGGGTGATCTGAATACAAGAAAGCATTTTCCTGAACTTGGCTCAGGTGGGAAATGCAGGACCTGTGAAATCCAAATATACTTGTGGAAATGCAAACATACTTTAATTTACTGAGTGTAATGAAGGCAGAAACAAATTATTAGCTTTGGAGATAGATGTGTTCGGCTGGTTTGCAAACTGAATTTACCCTTGTTTTGGTGTTATATAGGACACAGGCTCAGAGGCAACTTTTTGTTTTATTGGGCTGATCAGTTAGGGTCTACCTGAGGAGGTGGGAAAGGACAGCTTACCAGACTTCATGTCATGGGATGGTCAGAGACTGATAACTTAGTTCCCTTAGGGGTACTCAATAAAATAACATCTTAATGAAAAAGTACAGTTGTTTTAAAAGGACAGGTCCTACATATATTTTGGAGCACACAGGCTTTATTATAGAGGCCAAGGGAAGTGATGAATTGGCAACTTACTTTTCTAGTGGATTTGATTACTGGAGACAGCCAATCAGCAACAATTTAGGCCAGGCCTGCTTTTCTAGCAGGAGCACTGTCTTAGGAACCTGAATTATCAAGATAATTGGTTCACCTCTTCTATTCCCTTGGCCTGTGTAGACATAGCCCAAGTCAACAGAAACCAATTCCATGGGGGAAATATGCTTTTTTATTTTTGCAAATCAGAATAAAATGCAATTTCTTTTTTTGATCTGAAAGCTTTAGTCTTTACTGTGTGTAGCCCACATGGGTGTACTCCAGGTGCATCTGTCATAGAGAAATTGCTTTTCCCCCAAAATATAGAACTGTGAAATAAACCAATTTGGGCAGAAGTGTAGTATGTGCTAGAATTAGTTAGTGCCTTTCAAATATTTCCCTACTCAGGTCTGATTTTTCAGTCATGCTTATTGTATTAAAACTAATCAGATAGTTAGCCATACATGGTTTCTGCACAAATGCTTGTGGGGACTATACTTAGATTCTTATGATCGATCCCTAACTGGCTGTTTGTGTTAATAGTAGGTTAACTAAGTTGTACTGATGTGGTCCATAGGGTTGTAAGTTCAGTCTCCCCTTATAAATCAATGAGGAGGGGAAAGATGATCAAGATGATGACATGCTTATTGAAAGATTAATGCTTGTGCTTGACTTCTAATGTTCTTCTGGCCACTTGATTCTCTTTATCTATAGTTTAACAACCTCTAAGAATTAGAAATTTTGAAAAAAAAAGTCTGTTGGAAAAAATCTAGAATGGAAGTTTCCTCCATACAGTATGCCTTATCCAAAATGAAGATAGAATGACACAAGTTAGATTTTTTTTGGTCTTTTCTCCTTCAGGTCTGTATGGGAACAGTTCAGGTAAAGAATCCACTGTGGTTCAGCATCTTTATGCCTTGGGAGGCAAAAATTCTTAACTTTGCACTTCTGCTGTAATGTGCAATCTCTGTACCTGCTTTGTCCAAAATGGCTATTGGCCATTATCTGGTGCTGGCTGATACTGGTGAAACTGTACCAAAAAAAGAAGTGAAGAAAAAGTCTTGCTTTGGGAATATTACAGTGTAAAAAGAAATTAATTGGGAAGTTGGAGCAAATTTTAATTTAAATAGTCAAAGATGTCTTTAAAAGGCGAGTCCCCTTTCAGAAATAGCAGGGAGAATAGCAGAATAAAAGCTTCTCTAGCAGAGGCAAGGCCAAGGGAAATGAGCCACCTTATTTTGGTTCTAATTTACACTAATGTAAGTGTGGGAAAGATAATGTGCTAGAGAGGACAGGTTTGTGGTTGAAATCCACTGGATGGATTTTGACAAATTAAACATTGGTAAAGATGTTTGGAAGTTATCCAGAGCCTTACTATTATTTATGTCAGTGAACTAAAAATCAGTGGTTAATTTGCAGTTCTTATAATTTTTATGATACTTATGTTGTTGTAAATTTAGCAGTGTGCGGCATCAACTCAGCGGGATACACTTTATGTTCTCAGCTACCTTTTGACATCATAATAGATTTCAGTTGCCAAAGCTTTCTCGATAGAATGAAATGTCAAAGAGAGCTGCATGGAATATTTGGATCAGATCCAAACATAAGTAAACAGAGAACAGAATTTCAGAGGCTCATGTAGAAATTAATCCCTGGACTTCAGGGGAGTATGGGGAGCAGAGACAAATTGAGTCCTGGGAGTGTTGTTTGGCTGAGCTTTGATGGTGGTCTTATTAAATTTTGTAGTATCATAGTCAGAACTAGAAGAGACCTCATAGGTTAAAAAAAAATTAAAGAATGCTTAATTAATTTGAATGTTGTTCTTCCTTCTGTTAATTATTAAAGTTTTCGTCCCCTTGAGAATATTTTATGGTGACTTCAGGCTAGACCCTCATTTTGTGTGATAGCATGTTATTGAACTTAATGCCTTTTGGCCCCCTTTAACTGTAAGCATGTCTTTACACCATAAAGTTTAGAGCTTCCTCTCATGTTTTAAGCAATTTAAAAAATAATAGACTATGTTAATATTATGTATGGATAATTAAAAAGTTACTTAAAGGGAATTTAACAGTTAGGAAAAATTTTAATTTCCTTTCATGCTCCTTAATTCTGCTAAAAATTAATCCCGAGTGACCTTAGGCAAGCCATTTATCATCTCGGGACCTCAATTTCCTCACACATAAAATGAAGATTTGAGACTGGATGAACTCTTTTAAGGTCCTTTCTAGCTTCAGATTCATGAGTCTGTCATCCTTTACAATTGTCTTTTCCTGTGATACCAACCCATTGTGGTTGTTTTAGTTACCCCAATAAATTTAGGTTTGTCTGTGGGGGCTTATACTTTATCAACTTTTTATTTTATTAAGGAATACTATCCTTATAGGTTGTTGCTATCAACTTTGACTATTCTTGTTTCCATTTAAAAAAAGAAAAAAAAGGGAAATTGTAGGTTTTAAAGCACACATCCATTAATACATTGCCTGATCAGGGAGGTGGGATATTGGTCTATATAGTATTTGTAGGTACCTAGATCTCAGTAAGTTTACAGCTATCTTGAAGAATCATTGCCAGGAGTGGAAGGGGATGTTTTTCTAAATTAGATGAAGAGAGTGTTAGAGAGAAACTCTTTGGGAAGGGGGTTTATACTCCCACTCTGTGATGGGATCCCATTCATCCTTTTCAATCCTTAAGGCCCCCAGAGTACCACAGATTCCACTTTGAAAATGACTGCCAGTTGAATTGCATGAGTTATTGTATCTCTACATTTAACCAAACTTGGTACTAAGAAAACACTCATAAAATCTATTGCTAGTTAATATTTGAAGTCTTTCTAGTTTCTCCTCATTTCCCAGTAATAGTCTTCACAAATTTAATCACCTCAGTGTCAACATGAGAGGGAAGAATTGGTTTTTTTAATGGAAGTACTTTGATTGGCTTGTTCTGAATTTGTCTCCTGGAAGCCCATGTATTGTCACTAATTTTCAGATCATATCATAGTGAGAGGTTGACTTGTACACTGTTAGAACGGCCATTTCAAAAGAAAAAAAATACTTTCATGTCTTTTATATACATATTGGTATCAAAGTATAAATTATATCAAAATACAATGGCCATATTCCTACAATTCAATGTCTTTGAAAGAAAAACATATACATAGTACCCACATATATCCCTACTTCATTTAAATCTACCTAGATTTAAATCCTCTTGATGCCATTGGTTTTCCTTGAGAATGAAGGATGAACAATAGCAACACTACAAAGATTATTAGCTTAGAACTTCACTAAGACTTTTGGAATACTCTGTGTGTATGTGTGTGTGTATATATGTGTGTGTGTATGTGTATATACACATACACATTAGAAAATAACATTACACTTTGGGCTTAAACTTTTCACATTTTCATTTTAGTTTGTATCTTTTCTTTAATATTGCCTTCAATATTACTTCTCAATCCAGTCATCCTTTCTCTTTTACAATAATAGACATCCCATATAACAAAGAATAAATGAAAGAGGTAAAGAAGCAATTTAGCAAAACTAACTAATATGCCAACCAAATTGGAACTGGAAACCAATTATCAATAGGGAAATTGGGGCCTGTATAGACACTCTTAACATATTTAGATCGTACATCTTCCAAGGATTGGACAGCTTGAAGTTATCTGAATAAAAAGAGCCTGATGTCTTGTAAAGGTTAGATAAATGTCTAACAATAGCTGTAATGATCAGTAATCAATCCCCACTGAGAGACTGATATAGCTCTTTAAATGTGGAAACCGCTATATTAGTCTTCGTCCCCACATTACAAGCTACTCTGGCATTCGGGTTGTTTGTATGTAAAATCAATAGTTTTTATTCATCCGTCTTTTTTATATTTATTTATCATTTTCTCTGTTAAACATATTCACTTTCTGAACACTTAAAATATAGTTAACTTTGTATTATAGGGAGGGAGGAGTGATGAAGCTCATTGGTTCATTCAAATTTTTAAGAAACCTATACTGTAACAGCTGGGATCAGTTTATTTTTTTCTCCTACACATCAAAAGAAACATCATTCTCCCCCCCCCCAAGGAAAACAAAACACATACAGTCGAGACTGGCTCTTTGAATGATTGTGGAGGCAATGATGGAAATGCAATTCTCAGTACCTAGACTATATTTTATTCTACTTAGCTACCCCTGCCTCATCTTTGCCTTTTGATTTTGTACTTCATATATGCTCTACCTCCTTCCCCCCACCAAATTGGAAATGTTCTTTCTTCCTCTAGCCTTATATGACAAGTTATACTTCTCTTGTGTGTTTTTTCTATTGGGAGATAGTGTAGCCTAGTGGGAAGATAGCTTGCTGGGGCTAAAGTTACAGCACTGGAGGACTATGGTTTAATCCTATCATGTCTAGGACTAGAGCAATTTACTTTCTCAACTTTACTTCCTTGGTCTGTAAAATGGGAATAATAATAGCTGTGCTACTTGTCTTAATTCCTTTGGAAGGTGATTTGAATATCATCATCTCAGACTGTGACCCTATGATATAAACAAATTTCTGTTCTTATTATTTCAAATTTAGTATTAATTGAGTTCAAGTACTAGCTGAATCATTTTACTTGGGTGATTCTACACTTCATTGAGCATATAGCTGCCTATTATAGTGATAGGGAAAATTTAATAATTTACAATTAGGATTATCTGAAAAACTACTTTAATAAAGGATGAAGTATATCAATTGTTATAATTGTTTTTACTAAAATTTTACTATAGTTTCTAATATTTCTACAAATGTATTTTAAATAAAAATCATTTTGATGGTGATAGAAGGGAGTATACTTTTTTCTCAGGGGTTCATGGAACTTATACAAAAATTGATCATGTGTTAGGGCATAAAAACCTCAAAATCAATTGCAGAAAAGCAGAAATAGTAAATGCATCCTTCTCAGATCATGATGCAATAAAACTCACATGTAATATAAGGCCAGGAGAAAATAGGCCACAAGTTATTTGGAAATTAAATAATCTAATCCTGAAGAACGAATGGGTGAAAGAGCAAATTATAGACACAATCGAAAATTTCATCCAGGAGAATGACAACAATGAGACAACATACCAAAATTTGTGGGACTCGGCTAAAGCGGTTATAAGGGGTAATTTTATATCTCTAGATGCTTACTTGCGTAAAACAGAGAAGGAGAAGATTAATGAACTGGGCTTACAATTAAAAAAGCTAGAAAAAGACCAAATTACAAACCCTCAATTAAATACCAAATTGGAAATTCTGAAAATTAAAGGGGAGATCAATAAAATTGAAAATAAGAAAACTATTGAATTAATAAATAAAAGTAAGAGTTGGTTTTATGAAAAAACCAACAAAATAGATAAGCCTTTAGTTAATTTGATTAGAAAAAGAAAAGAGGAAAATCAAATTATTAGTCTCAAAAATAAGGGAGAACTTTCCTCCAATAAAGAGGAAATTAGAGTAATAATTAGGAGTTTCTTTGCCCAACTTTATGCCAATAAATTTGAGAATGTAAATGAAATGGAGGAGTATCTACAAAAATATAGACTGCCCAGATTAACAGAAGAGGAAATAAATTATTTAAATAGCCCTATTTCAGAAAAAGAAATAGAACAAGCTATTAATCAACTCCCTAAGAAAAAATCTCCAGGACCAGATGGATTTACATGTGAATTTTACCAAACATTCAAGGAACAATTAATCCCAATACTATATAAACTATTCGAAAAAATAGGGAAAGAAGGTGTACTACCAAATTCCTTCTATGACACAGATATGGTGCTGATAGCTAAACCAGGTAGGGAGAAAACTGAGAAAGAAAACTATAGACCCATTTCCCTAATGAATATTGATGCAAAAATTTTAAATAAGATTTTAGCAACAAGATTACAGAAAGTCATCCCCAGGATAATACATCATGACCAAGTAGGATTTATACCAGGAATGCAGGGCTGGTTCAATATTAGGAAAACTATTAGCATAATCAATTATATTAATAACCAAATTAATAAAAATCATATTATCTCCATAGATGCAGAAAAAGCCTTTGATAAAATCCAACACCCATTCCTATTAAAAACACTGGAGAGTATAGGAATAAATGGGCTTTTCCTTAAAATGATAAGTAGTATCTACTTAAAACCTTCAGCAAGCATCATATGTAATGGAGTCAAACTAGAACCATTCCCAATCAGATCAGGAGTGAAACAAGGCTGCCCACTGTCACCATTACTATTTAATATTGTATTAGAAATGTTAGCTTTAGCAATAGGAGAAGAAAAAGAGATAAAAGGAATCAGAGTAGGTAGTGAAGAAACCAAATTATCACTCTTTGCAGATGACATGATGGTATACTTAGAGAATCCTAGAGACTCAACTAAAAAACTACTAGAAACAATTCACACCTTTAGCAAAGTGGCAGGATACAAAATAAATCCACATAAATCATCAGCATTTTTATATATTACCAATAAAGTTCAGCAGCAAGAGATACAAAAAGAAATTCCATTCAAAATAACTGTTGATAGTATAAAATATTTGGGAATTTATCTGCCAAGGGATAGTCAGGAACTATATGAACTAAATTACAAAACACTTTCCACACAAATCAAATCAGACCTAGTCAATTGGAAAAACTTAAAATGCTCATGGGTAGGACGAGCGAATATAATAAAAATGACAATACTACCCAAACTAATTTACTTATTTAGTGCCATACCAATCAAACTCCCAAGAAATTATCTTACAGATCTAGAAAAAATAGTAGCAAAGTTCATTTGGAAAAACAAAAGGTCTAGAATTTCAAGGGGATTAATGAAAAATAAGGCTGAAGATGGTGGACTTGCTGTACCAGATCTAAAACTATGTTATAAAGCAGCGGTCATCAAAACCATTTGGTACTGGCTAAGAAATAGAGTAGTCGATCAGTGGAATAGGATAGAATCACAAGACAAACTAGGCAATAACTATAGCGATTTGGTTTTTGATAAACCCAAAGACCCCAGGTTTTGGGATAAGTATTCACTATTTGACAAAAACTGCTGGGAAAACTGGAAACTAGTGTGGAAGAAATTAGGGCTTGACCCACATCTAACACCACATACCAAGATAAGATCTAAATGGGTTCATGATCTGGATATAAAGAGTGATTTTGTAAACAAGTTAGAGGAACATAATATAGTTTACCTCTCAGACCTGTGGAGATGGAATAAATTTATGTCCAAAGAAGAACTGGAACTTTTAATTGAAAACCAGATAGATAACTTTGACTATATTAAGTTAAAAAGTTTCTGTACAAACAAAACTAATACAGACAAGATTAGGAGAGAAGCAATAAATTGGGAAATCATCTTTACATTTAAGGGTTCTGATAAAGGTCTCATCTCTAAAATATATAGAGAATTATCTCATATTTATAAAAATTCAAGCCATTCTCCAGTCAATAAATGGTCAAAGGATATGAACAGACAATTTTCAGAGGATGAAATTAAAACTATTTATAGTCATATGAAAAGGTGCTCCAAATCACTGTTGATCAGAGAAATGCAAATCAAGACAACCCTGAGATACCACTTCACACCTGTCAGATTGGCTAAAATGACAGGAAAAGTTAATGATGAATGTTGGAGGGGTTGTGGGAGGGCTGGGACACTGATGCATTGTTGGTGGAGCTGTGAACGGATACAGCCATTCTGGAGAACAAGTTGGAGCTATGCTCAAAAAGTTATCAAACTGTGCATACCCTTTGACCCAGCAGCATTTCTATTGGGCTTATATCCCAAAGAAATCATAAAGGCAGGAAAAGGCCCCACATGTGCAAGAATGTTTGTGGCAGCCCTTTTTGTAGTGGCTAGAAACTGGAAATTGAATAGATGCCCTTCAATTGGAGAATGGCTGAATAAATTATGGTATATGAATGTTATGGAATATTATTGTTCTGTAAGAAATGACCAGCAAGATGATTTCAGAGAGGCCTGGAGAGACTTACATGAACTGATGCTGAGTGAAATGAGCAGAACCAGGAGATCATTATACACGGCAACAACAGTCCCATATGACGATCAATTCTGATGGACATGGCTCTCTTCAACAATGAAATGTTTCAAACCACCTCCAATTGTTCACTGAAGAAAGCCATATACACCCAGAGAGAGGGGTGCGAAATGTGGACCACAACATAACATTCTCATACTCCTTGATTGATGTTTGCTTACATTGTGTTTCCTTTATCTGATATATCGTTTGTGTAGATAAGATTTTTCTTGCACAACAATAAGTTTGAAAATATGTATACATATATTCGATTTGCCAATATTTTAACATAATTAACATGTAGTGGATATCCTGCCATCTAGGGGAGGGGTGGGGAGTTGGGGGGAAAGGTTTGTAGCGGAAAGCTATGTAGGGGTTATTGTTGAAGAATTACCCACACATATGTTATGCAAATAAAATGAAAATTAAAAAAAAAAGTCAATGTAGAAAAATCACTCATATGTTTTGTAAATAACAAGCTTTTAATAAAAAAATGGAAATTAAAAAAAATCATTTTGAGCAGATAAGATAATTTTACTTTAAAATTTTCCATACTACTATCTTTATTGTATATAAATATACTGTGTTATTTGATATATTTTGGTCCTTTGAGCTATTCCGGAATTTTGGAGCAACTTTTCTGGGAGGTAAGGCAGAATCATAGGAATTAGAATGTAAATTTCTGGAGGGCAGATATTCTATCCTTTTTGCCTTTGAAATCTCCAGTACTCTGCAATGGAGACAACAGTTTAGTGTGCTTCAAATTTCCTTCTAATTATAAATCTGTGGTGCTCTAGTCTTCTTGATGGTCTTTATACTTGTAATGATTGCTAAATGTGAGGTGACCAAGTGTCCCATGAAATCACATCTGTTATCTGTTGGTACCTGATGAGCCTCCACCCACATCTTACTTTTCTGCTCCAGGAAGACTCAGTTTTTGTCCTTTCATTTTGCTGCATATTATATCTGTTATAAATATAATAATTTATATTAACTGAGATAATGTATATAGAACATTTTGAAATGATAATGCTGTATATACAAATCAGCTACTACTATTATTTTAACCCTTATAATATTAACACTAATAATCATTATTATTATTTCATTATTTCAAAGATTTCCATGTTGATTCAGTTTCTACATTAATATGTTGCTCCATTAGTTATTAGACAAGGATGTTGTCTTTATTTTATTTTTTTTTCCTTTTTGCTGAGGCAATTGGGGTTAAGTGACTTGCCCAGGGTCACACAGCTAGGAAGTGTCTGAGACCAGATTTGAACTCAGGTACTCCTGACTTCAGGACTGGTGCTCTAACCACTGTGCCACCTAGCTGCCCCTAGGATGTTGTCTTTAAAGTATCAATAATTAAATGAATGTTTACAGTTTGTTTAAAAACTATGGGATTCTTTGTACCTTCTTCCTTGTTTTCTTTCACTCTGTCATTCTTGAAGCAGAATAAGATGAGATACCATTAAGGGCTCTTGTATAATTTTCTTTGGGCACTCATGGCCCCCAAATACTTTTTTTTTAATTTATATTTCTATTACTTTTTAACCAATGTAGTTACAAGTTTGGTCAAAAAAACTCAACTGATAGTTTTGTTATTTTTAAAATACTTTTTTCAAGTTTGCCAGTCGGTCATTACACATTTATCGAGTGCTTACTCTGGGCTAGGCAATATACTAAGTGCTGGGGATACAAATATGAGGGAGGCAACTCCTGTCCTCAAGCAGCTTACAGTTTCACAGAGGAAGACAATATACTAAAGGAAGTTGAAAAGTTTAAAAAAAAAACTTTAGGAAAAATTAGAAAAACGTTAGGAAAAAAAGAAGGAAGCATGAAAGAGAAATACAAAAGAGTGCAGTGGGGTCAGGAAATGACCTTGAATGGAAGTTTTTGTATGTGCTATCTGTGCTAGATTGGGAGTTCCATGAGGGTGGGGACCATGTCATAATCATCTTTATATCTTTCACAGACCCCAATACCTAGCTCAGTAAGTGCTTCGTGCTTAGTGGATGTTTTATCAATTGTTATTAAATGAATGAACCAAACCTTTAATTTTCTGTGTAGTAGAATATTAATGGTCTTTAAAGCCTATGATCAGTGTTAAAATGTGAAGAAAAGAAGTTATATTTATTGACTTTGACTTGCAGCTATACATATGCATGAATAGTTTAAAGACGTGCCAAGTCCATTTAGTTAATTTGATGGTATCCTATAGATATGGTTTTTGTTGCCTTAAATATAAAATATAAATGCTACTTTTTTGTTAAAGCTTCCAGAGATATCCGGTAGAACAAATTATTATTAGTTTGAAGTTTATGTAAGTAGTGCTCTGAGAGTCTGAATCAAGTTGATTTCTTCTTAGACAGTTGAACCTTTTCATATATCATGATAGACTTTGTAGCAGAGTTGATCTTGAATTGCAGTGATTGATTAAATCATAGCATGCAAAAGTGCATGATGGACACAGTTATACAATATTGGAATTGATCTGTAGAGAACAGTGGGCTACCTCTATATGGGAACTGGAAAATTTACTTGAATCAAATGCTCTTTTCATCCCTTGACCATTTAAGAAACTACCATATAAATGTTTCAGAAGAGAAAATTAAGAAAACAGCATTAGGTGGATTAGTAGAAGGATTAAAATTATATTCCAGAATTTTAGGTCTCACTTCCTTCTTCTATCTCTCTGTTCTTTAAAGAGAGATAACTAGGTCTATAAAAAGGACTTAGTTACAAATTTTTAGTGGAAGCTAATTATCCATTAGCATGTAGCATTGACATGTAAAGAATATTTTATTAGGATGTGCGCTTCCTTTTTTTATTTATTTGAAGCTGAATAATTATTGAATATTCAGCTACAAAGGAAGAGAAATGGGAAGGACTAAGCATCTATATCATGTGTTTAGTACTGTGCTAAGTACTTTATAATTATTATTTCATTTGATCCTCACAACAATCCTGGAACATTGGTGTTATTATTAATAATCCCCATTTTT
The DNA here is from genome assembly GCA_023553655.1 of Myrmecobius fasciatus. Lineage (NCBI taxonomy): Eukaryota > Metazoa > Chordata > Mammalia > Dasyuromorphia > Myrmecobiidae > Myrmecobius > Myrmecobius fasciatus. Next base: position 96,935 of record JAJPUD010004932.1, on the reverse strand, counting down.
TATTTGCGGAAGCTGAAGCAAGTGACTTTTTCAGGGTGACACAGCTAAGAAAAGTTTCAGGTCAAATTTGAACTAAAATTTTCCTATCTCTAGGCCTCTGTCTATTATAAATGGATATTATATATCCTAAAGAATATTATCTTTATTCATTTAATAAACTAAAGAAGGGGAAACTCAATTATTCTTTTTCTCTTAAGTTGGACAATAGGATCTACTTAATATAAATTTTAAAAATGAGATGCAAAGTGCCTATTTGAGACATTTGGCTTTGTCTAAGTGCACATAACACACTTTGCCCACACACCTGTGGTTTGCAGTCAACCTGGGAAGGGTAACAGAAGTCCAAAATATGACCTTGGCATCATGCTATGAAATTTACATTACGTTTCTGTATTGAAACTCAGTATTATGTTCGTGACATTGGTGCAACACTTTTTGAATTCAGAGGGTGACTAAAGGATAAGTCCCCTAAATAGAAACGTCTTTGTATTAGCAGTAAATCTCTTTTGTACTCTAATATGGTGCTTCAGTTGATCAGGTGGCAAAGGATCACATTTCACTTTTTCTTTGAAGGGGCAGGGTAATGGCATATTCTGTGTAGCCTTTGCCTCTTCTGCTAATGTTTGCCAGATTGTTTGGCAGTTCAAATGGGGAGGGGGAGCATAATGAAAAGGGTTTATTTTTTAAAATAAGGAAAGGCATAATACTGGCTATGAAGAGGTTTTGTTTTGTTTTTTTTTTTTTTTCATTTTGAAATCTATGGAAAAAATATGGCTTCCTATCAACAGAATATAAATCACCACATTTTCTTAGGTAAGTGTTAAAGTCTGACTGATATTTGGTATACAAAGACTCCATTTATCTGGTGTTCTTTCCTCCATCCCCATACTGCAGATGTTCCATAAAAATTAATGTTCTTTTTAGTAGATTCTTTATATGTGCTTAGTTTAAAGGTGGTAACCAATCGAGTGTTAGTGCTCCTGGTCAACTCTGCTTAGGTCAAAGCTGGGATCAAAAATTAATGCGATTTAGGAACTTCAAAAGAAATCCTTCTTGAAATTTGCCTGTCTTGTAATTTAATGCTTTAACTTAACCATTAGATGACATGTTCTCAGGTACCTGCTTAAAACCAAATCTGACTAAATTGATAATCTGGATTAAACTAGTTGGAAGGATAATCTGAACTATAATTAAGGCCAAAACCAATAACAAATCCTCTATTTACTTACTAGAGAATATCAGAGAACGCTTCCTTACTTGCTTCATTTTCATCAATAAATTGGGTATCAGAAATATGGTAACTTTCTCAGATCTACAGAGTTAGCTAGGGGCACAGCTGGGATGACAAAGTGATCCAGTGATTTCTACTGATTTTGTTATGTTAATAACAGACATTTGGTATCACTCTCAGGAAGATGTAAGCAGAGCAAAAATTGACAACCTTAAAAAGTATTCTGAAAATAACTTTTTTTTATCAGGAAGTCAGCTCAAACAAATATTAAGCACCTAATATTTATATCTATAAAGGGAAAAGAAGGTACACAATGGGGATGATGGTATTAAGCAGCCTAGCTAAATTACAAAACTATCAACATGAGTATTGATAAGATTAGATAGTAGCAGTGTAAGTGGAAAGGAATTAATGATTTAAGAGAGGGAGAGATTTGGGAGTTAAGATAGGACAATTTGGGATATGCTGAATGTTGTACTGACTTTTGGCAAGGCCTCCAGGGTTGGGGGAGGCATATAATATAATTGGAAATTGGAAACTCTGTTCAAGACAGGAGATTGTGAATGAGACACTGATCTGGGAATCACCTGCATAGATATAAATATTTGGGTTGTACAAATTGATGTGGTTGTGAAGGGAGAGTAGAAAGAGAGAAACAAGAGTAGTCATTATGGAAAACATTTCCCATTAGGAGACTAGAGATAGAAAAGAAAGTATTGGTAAATGAGAAGTAATGGAGAGAGTTGTAGAAAAGAAATAATAAGAGAGAAGTAACCTTTGGAAGCAAAAAGAATGAAGAAGGGATTGAGAAGGAGGAGCTGGTCAGTAGTGTCAGATGTTAAAGGAAAGCCCAAAAGAATGAGAATCATTAGAGAACTGAGAACTGGACAGATCTCAAGGCCACCTAATCCCTCCCCCTACCTAAACAGGAAAATCTTCAACAACTTTCTGAATAACCATCATGCTTTTGTTTGAAGAGTTCTAGGTAGTGTTAAAGCACTGGCTCCTGAGACAACCTTTACCACTTGAACAAATCTAAAATTGCTAAAATCTTAAAGCTTTCTCTGTCTCTCTCTGTCTGTCTACCTCCCTCATTCTTTCTCTTTCTATCTTTGTCTCTCTTTTTATCTACCTCTGAATCTGTTTCTCTGTTTCTCTCTGTGTCTTTCTATTTGTTTTTGTCTTTATCTCTTTCTGTGTGTCTCTCTGCCTCTGTCTGTCTCTGTCTCTGTGTCTCTGTCTCTCATTCTCTGTCTCTCTCTCTGTCTCTGTCTCTCTATCTCATTGCTCCTAAGTCTGTGTTCTGGGGCCATGCAGAAGAAGGCTAATTCTTTCTCTTCGGGCCACTATTATCATCTTCCTCTATCCCCTTTTCTTCTTCAGGCTAAAATTCCCTATTTTCTTCAACTCATCTTCATTTGGTATGAACTTGATGCCTTTCCCTATCTCACCTGTCCTTCCCTGCATACTTTCTAGCGTATCAACATACTAAAACGTCAAGATGGGATGGAAGTTGTTGATGACTTACCGGATACTTCTAGCCATATTACCATATGTATATCCACACTAGTTACATAATAAAGGTTCTTCTATCCATCCATCCATCCATCCATTCATCTGTCTTATCTATTTTTCTATCCACTGATCCAACATATGTTTTGTGAACTATTATTACTAATGGCAAAGTTTTTATTTTTCACTTCTAGGTTTTTATATCATTTAAAAGCTGTAGCTGTTACTTACTTGACTGTATTGTGGGGCTCCTCCACTGATCATGGTGATAATATAATTGAAAGCTGGTTTTCCTAAGCCATGACTCTGACCATGTCATTTCCCTGTTCAGGAGACTCCATCAATTTCCCATTATTTCCTGTATATTAAATTCCTATATATAAGTATAATTCCTATATGTAAAATTTCCTATATATTATATTATATAAATTAAATATATAACATCCTCTGGCATGTAAAGCTCTTCCTAACATGGTCCCTTTTTACCTTGCTGCTTACCCCTCTACATTCTAGTTACAGTCCAGACAGACTTCTTTACTTTCTGTTCCCAACCACATCACTCCCATCTCTCATCTCAATGTCCCTCTTGATAGAACTCTTCTGGCTGCTCACCTCGCCTCTGGGTTTCCTTATTTCATTTGTCACTCACGCCCTATCCCACCTTCTCCAGGAGGTGCTAGTTGCTGATGGACTTTTGTAGCTTGGTAATCTCCAGTCTCTTCTGGATTCAGCTAGGTCCCGTTTAGTGGAATAATCAATCCCATGAAGTAGTTCCATTATTTGAATTGGAACAGCATAGTTCTGTGAAACAGGAACAGGTCATCATACTTGGTAGAATTGTAACTTCAGTTATTCAAATTCCAAATGCATATGACCTCTTTTTGTACTAATTGGAACTTATCCTACTCCGAGTTATTTATGGGTTGTCTCCCCATTACAATAGGAGTTTCCCAAAGGATGGTCCTGCTCTTCAGCCTTGTTTTCCACCCTCAATGTTTAGCCCAGTGCATGGTACTATCACCTAACTGTACCTTGGGACTTGCTATCTCCCAAGCCACAGCTAGGTGGTGCAGTGTATAGAGGGCTGAGCCTGGAGTTGGGAAGACTAGTTCAAATCAAACTTCATAGATTTACTAACCTATATAGTCTGGGGTAAGTGACTTGCCCTGCTTTTGCCTCAATCAACCATCTGTTTAGTTTATCACTTTTGACATCACAAGCAAAGACACAGAATGAATGGTCCCCAACCTAGACGGACCCAACATGGAAGATTTTAGATCCAGGAGGTTCTACCAAGGAAGATTCTACCAATGTGAGGAGGGCATTAAGGCTTGAGTAAGGAGAATGCCTAGATGGAGAAAGATTTAGCCTCTTTGAAACTAGAGTTTTCTGGATGTGACCTCTCACTACTTTTGAATATCACATAAATCTCCTTAGTTTTCCCTAATACTCAGTCCTTTTCCCCCTTCCATTTTCCTGCCTTTCTCCCCATTACTTTCCTAATTTATATATGCTTTTAAAATGGAGTTTTATTTGACAAAATATCTACATTCATATGATACATATATAGGGACAATTTCTAAGAAATATAGAGGAAAATTGATAAGAACTGTATCTGTGACTTCATCAATATTGGAGAGAAATAGATTTTTCTCTTTGTTTTATTGTTGATTTCAAGACAGTTGAATCTTTGATGTCTTCCTCTTGGTATCTATAATACATCTTCATCTGGAATCATATCAATTAGCTTTAGGCCAATTTGCTATCAAAAATTCTCAAATTTATTAGGAATATCTCAGAGGGAGAGAGAGCAAAAAGTTAGCACTTCTCACCTGTCATAGTAACATACATTTAAATGGTGAAAAAGTTTATTTGCTTTTTTTTCTGAAGATGTGCTAAGTGATTTTGCAGTTTGAGTGGAATGGCCTTATTGCACTTAACTCTGCATTTATTAAATAAATTTGTTCTCCAACTCAAGTGTTAAGTGTGTGTTATGAAACCCCAAAGCCAATCTCAGTGGTTGCAGTGTGCAAATATTTTTTAAATTATGTAATTAAATAGGACTTGGGCTGCAAGGTCTACTAAAGTAATTTATTAATTGAATAGCCTGATTTAATTTTATGTTATTTTAGTTTATTCAAAAAAAGACTTGTGTCCCTGGGAGAGATAGGAGCCTCTTGTATGGTTGTCAGTGATGGTTCACAGGTCCTCTATAAGGAATCTTTAGCACTCAATTAAACATTAACTAAAAAGGTGGGACTTGCTTTTTCTGTCCCTGAAACTCTGTTTTGACATCTAATCCTGGTGATTTAAAAAATACCATGCAGAGTAATTTGTAGTATACTTTGTGTATTGCTAGATTATTTTTAAATGAATTTTTAAATAATTCTTTTTCTTTTAATTGTACCAGGATATAGCATTGTATGAAGTATAATAATAATAATAATAATAATATCCTTGTAATTCACTGTTAACTCTGCTTAGCAATGGCCAAAGCCACACTGGATATGTTTCCTTTAAATGTCATTTTAAAGGTATTGTGGTTTCTGAGCAGCAGCTGTGATTGAAAAGTATGTAAACTAAGCTGTTCTTGCTCATATCATTTTTTTTATATTCTTATGTCAGACCAGAAGGCTGCTTTAAATTTATTTTTCATTGTGTATTAATTCTAGAGCCCTTTTTTCTTTCTTTAGAACATATGTTCTTTGGGACGTGTTACATTCAAGCATTTTAGAAAATAACTAATTGTAGGGAAAATACCAAAGTAGTAGCTGGAGTATTGTATTTGAATACTTTATGTATTTGAGTATTGAATATACAGGATATGTTTTAACACACAATGTGGAATTATTGTACATTGAAACTGACTTAAGAGATGAAATAATCAAGCATATTTTTCTGAGTAATATAAAAGGCAGTGACTTTCAGGCATCTAATACTCCTTCCCAAAAGGAATATAATTCTTGCTGCTGTTAGGTAATACAGCATTTTGTTACCTTAGGATTTTTCAAGAGGGACTATTTACTTAATTTTTTAGTGTTTTCACATAGAATCTTTATCCCTGGATGCCAGCCTTTGAGAATTCCCATTTATGTGAAATGCTGTGGTGAATAAGTATTTCTGTCTACCTTGTAATTCCTCATACTCAGTCTGGTAGATTTATATGAATTATGTTAAAAAGAGGGTTTTTTTGTGGGGGGGGAGAGGGATTCTTGAATTCATATCTTAGAGGGCCTGAAGAATATAACAATAAGAATATAACAGTGCTTCTTTTGTACACTTTTAATGAAAATTTTTTTAGATTTTAATGCCCCTTAAATATTTTTTTATCATGTGAAAATTTAGAATGGGGATGCAGAAAAGTACTTTTCCTTAAAAATGGTCAAAACAACTTGGAGTATATATCAGCTGTTATTGCAAATTGAATTCTTGAAGTAATTTGATTATATGTTTTGGTAATTTTCTTCAAACCTACTAACTTACCTTATAAAATTATTTTTATAACAAAGTATTAGTTTTTAGCTTTTGGAAGATTTAGGAAGCAAATTCCTTTGACTTGACCAGTACCCATTGCTGCCCACACCTGTAAAGGAATGGCCCTGGAGGACCCTGGACCTACACTTGGCCCCATAACTGTCCCACCTTCCTTCTGCCAATCTGCTACTTAACTTTTCAGTTTCTTCATCTGTTTATTGAGAGGGTTGTGCTGAATGATTTCTCAGGGTTCTCTCAACTCTAGATTTGGGATCTAGATCATTAAATTATCTGCCTCAGTTCCTTGATTCTGTTATTACCACTGCACCTGTTCGCTGGTAGCACACCTATCCATCCTCAGAGTGATACCAACCAAGCTAAATTAAAAATCATTTTTTCTTGCTCAGCAAAGCTAAACTTTGAAAAACAAATTCTTCCAAGCAGAGAAAACAAAACAGATTATAAATACATAATGAAAGCATAAGGAAATAAATATGTTTCATAAATACAGTTTGATGACCTAAACTTAACTCATCTTACTGTCAGTGAAGTTCATGGATTTCAGTGAGAAGGGACTTTGAGACTATCCTCATATTACAAATGAGGAATCTGAAACCCCAAGAGGGGGGGTGACTTCTGCAAAGTCACACAGAGAATAAATAACAGAGCTGGTATCTAAACCATTGACTGTCAAATCACATTTTTTTTAACTCTCTTTAAAAACAATGTTTATTGATTTAAAAAAAAATACATCACCATGATTTTCATCAATATCTCTTTCCTTTTCCCTCCAAGAAAACCATTCCATATAACTCAAAGTATTTTAAGACAAAAAATATATATATATGAAAAAAAGAAGAGGAAAAATCAGCACAAGTGAACAGTACATAGAATCTGAAAATGTGTGTCTACATAACAAGGGGCTTGAAGGTCTAATTCAGCCTGCCTCAGTAGCTGTGTGCCCCTTTCCTTGTCTGCTTCAGCTTCCTCAACTATAAATTGGAGATAATAGCACCTTCCTCCCAGGATTCTTGCAAGGACCAAGTGACATAATATTTATAAAGTGGCACATAATAAGAATTTGATAAATGTTTATTTCCTTCCTTCTCTCTTCCCATTCTCAATCTATAATCCTTTGGTCTTGAAATGACCCAGCCCTTTTAATTGTGAGAATGTTAATTGTCCTCAAGAAAGATACCAAAGTATAAGCTTTGTTTTCTTTTGTTTTGTATTTTCTCTCTCTAATGAAGTCCCTCCATTATCTGATTCACCCTATCAATCCCATCCCAAGCCCCAAAGTTAAAGGAAGCTTGGGAAAGATCACAAATCTTGAGAAGTAATTAGTGATTAAAACCAAAGCTGGTTCTTATAAAGGGGCTTCTTTCTGTATGTATCTGTCTCTCTTTTCTCTCTCTCTTTCTTTCTCTCATTTTCTCTTTCTTTCTTTTTGTTTTTGTTTCATGGATCAGGTGTGGATTAGTTCACTGAACCTTTCACCCAGCTCTATTCCTCCTTGCAATTCTTCTGAGGCCGTAGTTCAGCCAAGGCAAAGAAATGTGGTATTAGAGGTGAACTGAGAGGCATTTAAAAGGTAAACAAAGTGTGTAAGATCCCAAATCAGTAACAGAATATATGCACAGACTTGAACATCACAAGAACATTTATTTCCATACCAATAGGTTAGATCCTCCATCCTCCATCTTCTTCAAAGATGTTTTCAAGGGCCCTTCCAATGAGCAGCAACACCAGCAGCTCCTGTGGGTATAGGGATGTGTGCCACCAGTTATGGTAGGAGAAACCAAAATCCTGGCTCTAGGTTTCTGTAGCTTTAAAAAAAAAACAAAACCAAAAATGGAAAAGAAATGTGTATTTTTGAAGCATTCTCCCCAAGAAGCTTAGCTTTATCTCCCAATTCCCCCCACCAAGAAGCTTAAAAATCTAATACATGTTATTTACTTATTCTTCTGTGACCTGCATTGGAGTATTATAATCAGTTTTCTTGACTTAATTCAAGTCACATTGTTATTGACTAAGCAGGGAAGAAAACTTTATGGATTACATAAAATTTACCTCTGGCATCCTCAGTTTCACCACCCACCCACTCCTTTTCTCTTTTCTAATCTGTGTCTACCCTCTCCTCACTTTAGCAGACTCATAAGCCTCCTTTTTCTCCCTTTCATTCAATAATAATAATAATGTTAATAATAGCTAATATTTTAAAAAGTACTTTGAGGTTTACTAGATACATTAAATATCTTATCTCATTTGGTAATGAGATAAACAAATGATTTTTGTTCTTACCATCCTTAATACACAGATGAGAACATAAGAGGTAAAAATGATTTGCTTAGAATCTAGGAAGTGTCGTACTTGGAATTTGAACCCCAGTCTTCATGTATTCAGACCTAATGCCCTATCTACTGTTACCTGGCTGTGTATTAGAAAAGGATTTGCTTTCAGTTATTTACTCCTTGTTCTGAATTTGAGCTACTGTAATGCCTTTTAGTAATATCTTAGATCTTATGACTGATTGTCTGATCATAAAAAGTCAAGGCACATTTATTAAGCACCTAGGGAATTCCAGCCACTGTGCTAAGTTCCAGGAATACAAAGAAAGGGGAAAAAAGCAAAAAAACAAAACAAAAACAAAAAAACACCTCATTCCTGCTCTCAAGGATCTCCAAACCCCAATGGGAAAGATACCATGAATAGGCAAGATATATACTGAATGCATTGGAGATACTCAACAGTGAAGATCTTTGCCTTCGTTTTCTATTAAAGAGTCTTGAGAAAAGCATTTTGGGGATAGAGGTATTAATGAAGGCCTCCAGTTCTTTCTGGAGCACTCCTTGTTTTTGAGGCATAATACACTCTTCCTGTTTTATATAACAGAGTAAAGGATTAGTTTGGCTAAGTTCTTTTCAGGGCTAAGTCCACTATGAGGTTACTCTCTCTCCCTCCTCATAGTGCCTTCCTTCTAATGGCTAACTCTGGTTAGTCTAACTATATGCTCTCCCTACTCTATTTCATATTTACCATCCTGATGTCTCTTATATCCCTTCGTTTTGTCTGGAACCTCTTCCCCTAAATAAACTTACCTTTTGTCAAAGGAAAAAAAAAGAAAAGGGCCAGTTCAAGCTACGACTTTGACTTCCTTTGGTCTTCTTTGGAGTGGCGTTTCTCTGCTAAAATCCATATATTAAGCAGGTCAAAGGAACCTGCAAGTGATTGTGCCTTCCCCACTCAAGTTATTTTCATCTACTTTCCCAAGATCACCTTACCAATCACCAAACAATTATTAAATTCCTCTGATGCCTCAAGCTCTGTGCTAAGCACAGAGTTCCAAAGAAAATCAGAAGTAGTCTCTGGTCTCAAAGAGCTTGGTCTGTTGGGGGAGGCAGCAGGCCCTTCCAATTAGAAGCCAACAAGCTAGTGATCATCTCAGAAGGAAGGCACTGGGATTAAAGAAGGAATTCTGAGGAAGCTTTATTGTAAAAATTGAGATTTGCGGTTAGAGTGGGGATGAGATTAGGAGGGAGAGCATTCCAGGCTTTGGGGAGAACCAGTGAAAATATGCAGACTCTAGAAAGAGAGGAGGAACTTGCCTGAGGAACTAACTATAAGGTAGGAACATGGAATAAGAAGATGCAAATTGCATCAAAATGCAAAAAGTGACAGAATTTTCCTGACTGAATTGTCCCAAATATTACCTCTTTGAGGCTAGTGATTATTGTTCTCTTGCACTATTTCTGGCACATAGTAGGTACTTAGTAAATGCTTATCGATGGATTAAATGATTTCTCCTTCCCAGAACTCCCCCTCTTGCCCTCTATCAGGGAAGGATAGCATAGCATGACATTTTTTTTTTCTTCATACAGTTCCCTACTATATTAGAATGTGCTCCCCAAGGAACTGTTCTGGTAAAATGGGCAGAACTCTGGATCTCTGCTTGTGTCCTTTGAGACAAATCTCTTTACTTCCCTGGGTCTTTGCTTCCTCATCATGTTCTAGATGGTGTTTAAGACACCTTCCGTTACTAAATGGTTGAACACAAGGGTGTTTCCAGGTAAAAATAAATTTCAGAGTCTTGACTTAACACAAGAAATGATAAAAAGCAGAGTGCTTGCTGAATGGTGTGTAACAGAACTGTTTTTGGGATAGAGGCTTTTTTTTTTTTTTTTTTTTTTTTTTTGCTGAGGCAATGGGGGTTAAGTGACTTGCCCAGGGTCACACAGCTAGGAAGTGTTAAGTGTCTCTGCTCTGATTTGAACTCAGATCCTCCTGACTTCAGGGCTGATGTTCTATCCACTGCACCACCTAACTGCCCCAATAGGGGCTAAATTTGAAAAAAAAATCAGAAATAAAGGAAAGGAACTATTTAGGAAAGAATGGAAGGGAAGTAACCTCAGCATTTTTCTTGGTGTTCAAATAGCAATTTTCTTTCTGAGAAGTGAGGATAGGGGCACTCACAAACACTCTGGGCACTGTATTTCCAAGTTTTCAAAGTCTGATTATTTTTCACCTAGTAGGTACTAAGTGACATTAATTTCCAGGTACGGCATCATCTGAATTCTTTTCAGGTACACTGACAGTATTAAACTGAGTTCACTCATCTTTCCATTTAATGGTCCCTGAGCCAGTCTGCTTACGGTCAAAGTTGGCTCTATGGTCGCAGCTCAGGGCTATCCCTATAAGGAGCCAGATGGGACTCCGGGAAGGGAAGCCACTCAGTGACACAGAGATGTACAGCAACAAAGGGGTTCTTGTGTGGTGCGGTCCAGCTCAGATGCTTTGGTATATGTGACCACAGAGTGAATTGCCCCAAATTGAAGAGCCGAAGGTAACTTGAATGTCCTGTCTGCTGCTTCACCCTACTCAGAGAGACAGCATTGAAAGAACTCCAGTTCAGCTGCAATTTGGAGCTTGCCAAGGAGCCAGATGTGGCCACTGGAAGAATATCTTTAATAGCTTGTCATCTGGCTCCAGCTGTGCTAACCTATGCCTGGTAAGCAGCCATGTGTTGTGTCTGCCAACTGGTGGCCAGACACTCGAGCAGACTTAAGCAATTAGCGGAGTCCCCCATCCGGTGGCTGGATTCACTGTGTGTGTCCTACAGATTACCACTGCAGTCTCAAGCCGGGGACTTCTGTGGTCCCTGGGCAGTACATCCAGTAAGTGAGCCAAAAGACAGCCTCCCTCTGGCCGATCCCAGTGAAACCTGGCAAGGCCGACTTCATCCCAGAACATGGAAAGTGCTCGATAGGAAATGGAGAAGTCATGCTACCAGGATAATGGAGAAGCTGATTAGATGATGCTCAGGGTGCAAACCTCTTTTTGCATGGGGGTCCACTGTTTTGCCTGGAACAACTGGTTTTCATTCCAAAAAAGGCCTAAAACCAAGGAGAACTTTCCCCTTGAAGGTCCACTTTTCCTACTCATTTTTAGTACGGTTGCATCTTTGGAAGGACATCCTGGTTAATGTTGTAGCTTGGAGCTTTGATCCAGGGGAGCCACGTGGTGAAAGTGACAGTCTACTGTCTTTTCTCTGACTTAAATCCATATCTACCTTGGTTCAGTGTTGCATTCTGACAGACACCCTGTTTGCTAGCAATAAGAAAAAAAAATGGGCTTCCGACTATTTGAAACAATGAAATACGAAGGAATTTTAGTGAGGAGTTTCTGGCTAAACTTTTCAGCCTTTGCTACCCATGCATTGTGTAAATATTGCAGCCATCTAGCCAAATTATAGTCCTTGAAAAATCAGGGTTGTAAAATTTCAAATGAAATGACAAAAACTGAGTAACAAAATATATCCAAGTTTCATCGGAATAATTTTATGATCTTCCTCCACCCCAGATCTCCTCTGAAATTCTGTGTCTTGGATGTGCAGAGCTGTTTGCCTGTTATCTTTGCCATCAGAATGGGAGCTTCCTGAGGGCAGGGATCCATGTTTTCACCTTTCTTTGTATATCTCGAGTTTAGCACAGTGGCTGGCTCCACAGGAAGCCATCGCCAAACACTTAGTGATTGGCACTGGTCACAGGGCAGCCCCAAAACAAAAGAAGAATGGGAAGGGAGGGAGAATGGCCTGTCACAATATAGCAAAGTTCAAAAAGTTTCATCTCAGTGAGCATTGGATTGGTTTTCCAAGGAAATCCTAGTTGTGAATCAGAATTGTCCTCCCACCAAACCCCCCCCCCAAAAAAATCAAAAGTACCAACTAAAAGGAAAATTTAAAAAAAATATATGTAAAAATCTCCTTATAGGTTTGCATTCTAAATACATGGTGTAAATGTATTGGGCAGGAAACATAAGTGGTGCCATTTGGTTTTGTGGCATTGGTGTGGGTTGGTTAAGGGGGTGGGGGATAAAGTTTTGGGATTGAGATAGCATGAGTAGAGCCAGATGGTTGCATTACACATCTTTGGTGTTATTGTTTGCTTCTTAAAGCAGTTGCAGAATTTTGCCCTTGGCAACATTTTTCCCTGTGCTTGGGTGTTCTGCTATGGATTTACTTTTGACAAAGTACATTAAAAGAAAAGCCTTGCTTTAAAAAAAAAAAAGAAAGAAAAAAAAATTCCTGACGTTTTCCTAAACTTGTGAAGTCAACAGAGTGCTCATAAACATATTTTTAAATGTTAAATGTTAGTAAATAGTAACAAGATCCGATTTTTTTTAATACAGAGATAAAAACCATATTTTTTAAATAACACTTTGAACTTTCAGAAATGGTCTGTGGAGTTAGGAGGAGGTTGGCATTATTATTCCAGAATAAAGAATCTTATCCATTTAATAATGAGCTAACTTTTTCCATTACTTATTATTGTGGTTTACCTGTTGCATGTTATCGAAAATACATACTTTGTGGTATTTCGGCTGAGTGGTAGACAGCCATGATAGGTGGATGGTTTTTAACTGGATGTTTCTTTGACATTTGTTGGAAGTGCTTATCATCCAGGCCACTAAAATTTACACTTATTTCCCACTACCAGTAAATTATCCTTTGTTTTCCATCAAAGGGGAGAGGTATTTTTAAAAAGGTTTCTCTGACTTTGCTGAAAGAGCTGTATATTCATGAGAGCTTTTTATAGGAAGTTGCTTTAAAACTCTATGTATTTTTTTTCAATTATACTGGAATGCGTCAGAATAATTGCAAATGTCCTTTTTACAGTCCAGACTTCTCTACTTCTTCTTCTTCTTTTAACCACGCAGAGCAGTGATGGGCACACATGCATCTTCCTTGGGAGGCATTTGTGCTCTTTTTGGGCATGAGTTTCAAGTTTTATTTGGAACCAGCAGTACTTAATGAGAAAACAGGAAACTCACAGTCCTAACCTTATTGAAATCCCTGGCTGGTTTTGCCACCGGTCTAAGCAAGTCCTCCCAATAATGCTCCCATTGTGCTCATCCTATCTGATCAGTCCTTGCAATGTTTGAGTAAGTCTATCTTACAACATTATAAGAAGATAATCAGCTGCCTTCGAAGGTCCCCATCTGGAGTAGAGAGTTCTTTTACTGAAAGATGTTTTGCCTTTTGGAGCTAGCTCTCGTATTTCATCATCTGTTCTGTAGCGATGCAGTGCATATGAAAAGTCAGTGACTCTGAATCCATCTGTTGTTATTATTTTCCACTGATAATTGGCTTGAACAATGAAATGTCTGTGTCTGTAGCCTTTGAAACTGTACACCCTGTTTATTTTCTGGAGGTCTCATTCCACTCTCCCCCTCCTTTTTTTTTTGCCTCATTTTGCTCTCAAACTCATAGCAAGTGGAGCTCTCGTGAAGATGACATCTTTGACTCTGTGCATCCGTATGTGTCATTCAGCATCTAAATCTTGCCTACAGATTTTTGTCAAGAGTCCTGTGTCTGTTCGGTGAGCTCCATCCCCTGTGCTCTTTCAGCAAGAAGCCTGGCAGAAACACAGTGCAAACGCATAGATATCTTACCTGTAATGTAGTATTTATTTCACTTTCCTTATTAAAATATTAATTTAGAGTACAGTATCTAATACCTATGGAATTAGATACTACCTATAATTGTATAATATATTCTGTTGCATCCAGTTTTGCACGAAACAGGGCATTAATATTGGATTCCACTAACAGGAGTTCCATTAGCTTGCTCAACCAGTATGAGATATATATGAGCTGGGAGGCATAACTACCAGCCAGAACTGCCAAAACAGTCATTAGAAGCTCCATTGGGATGGACAAAGGCTTTTTCACAGTGATATACTGATTAAATTTTGTTCTCTGGTTTATTTGCATCAAGGTTAGATCACCATAATCTAGGAAATTGTCTTATCTAACACCTTATTTGGAAGGTCATTTCGAGACAAAAATAGCGACCACTCGAAAATTCTAAATTCTTGCAAATAATTTGTTTGTATCCATCTGGGCCTTTCAGACTCAGTTTGCTTTTCTTCCCTTGACTTCCCCACTCCTAGTTTATCATTTTTCATGATTTTTTTTTCTTTTCAGTGAAGAAAAAAAAATGTAATCTAGTCTACTCTGCAGGAATTCAAAGCAGGTAATTAAATGGGTTAGCCTAATAATATTAATAATATGTTGAAATAGTGACACAGTGTTTGAAACACCTGGACCGGGCCACCTGCAAAGAATTGTTTCTAAGTATGTCAAATCTCTAATTGAGCTTTTAAGCCCAAAGATTAAAGTAGACCCTCTAAGGCAGCACTACTACTTTTTACCAACTATACACTGTCCAGCAAGAGTTCTCACCCAGACGTTTGTGGACTTGTTTTTAAAATGTTTTGATAATTACATTTCAGTATAATTGGTTTTCTTTTTAATCCTACATATTTGATTTCATTCTTAGAAATATTCTAAGAAGGGATGCATAGTCTTCCTCAGTCACTGCCAGGGGGGACAATGACATAGAAAAAGGTTAACATCCCACACTTTGCAAAACTATAAAGGAATTGAGTATTATTTTTATTTCAATTGCAATTACTTAATTCTGTTAAGTAGCAAAATAATTGCTAGTAAGATTTAACTTGTAGATGCAGAAAGGCAATAAGCCATCGATGTGATTTGATGCCCCATGAGCTGGAACCAAGGAGACAACTGGATTCCAGCTACCTTCAGGTTGTTTTTGCTTGTTGTTGTTGTTATTATTATTATTATTTAATCCCATAGATAGATCCTCTTCAAGCCAGGCATAGTTGTTGATTGTAGTTACATTATAAAATGGAAATGATAAGTCGTTAAGACTATTGAGGGGAAAAAAATATCATCTCCAATAGCCTGTTGAAATGGATGGTTCTGGTTGGTTGATATTTCATGACATTTGGGAGGAAACCTTTTGGGATACGTTTTAGAAAAACTTCTAAGATCATTTCTCTGAAATGATTAGCGAATTTGAGGATTTTTTTCAAAGTAGCTTTTTGTTTATGCTTTCCCATGTTAAGTGAAAAATATAGAGATGAGAAAAACTGGTAGTGGTTTGTAATGGATACTTTTAAGAAAATGAAGGGGTTTCCCTGGCCGGACTTAGTAACTGAACAGAGACTGTTGGCTTCGCATAGTGGGGGGTCTGGTTATTGTTATTTTTAAGGAAAGACCCCTGAGATATAACTCTATCTCCAGTAAACCCCAATAATGCTGTAGTGCATTGATTTCTTCTCCTTTTTGGATCTGAGAGTAACTCGAGAGAACTACCTCCATTTCTCTTAGTGAAAATCTTAATTGCTGATGAATCCAGTTCATTTTTTCATTGTGATTGTAGCAAGCCCACATTTCAGTGTCTCACCCTTTAGTTCCTGTCCTTCGGAGGAGGCTCCCTGACTTGGGGGAGCCTCGGACAGGTAGAGTGCTCAGCGGGCGTCCCAGCAGAGCCAGTTACTCATTTGCTGAGTGTTTGTGTTTATGCAAAGGGGGCCTCTTCCTGCATATTTAATCTCGAGTAAGGCAGTGGCTTTTGTTGTGTTTAGACCACATACCTTCAGTCCTTCCTCACCCCGCCGCCAGTGGTGGGAGCCCTGCTAGCGAGCGGGGAGAGCCTCAGTGGCTTTCCAACTCTTAACTTTCTACAGTTGGGTGCAAATTAGCCTACAACTCCGCTTCGCCTCTCACCATTAATGGGTAAGTTGGTGCTAGAGCAGAGTCGGCTACTTTCATTTCGTTTGATCAGTGCACCAGTTTTTAAGACAAAAGATCTTCCTGCCTGGCTTAGATCCCTCCCTCCGGCCCTCCTGGTCAATTTGGGGGAGGGGAAGGGGTGCTCGTGCGGACTTTAGAGCGCCGATTCCAGTACAGGTGCTTCTGCAGGGTGCTGCCTTAGAAGAGAAAGCGAAATTCGGGATTGCAGACTGTAGCCTCTTTAAAAATAGGAGAGCAGCTTTATTATTCTTCCTACTAACAAATCCTGTTTTGTAACTATCCTGCAGATAATGCTTCCATTGTTTGCTAAAAGCTTTCAAACTGTATGCAAGACAGAATTGTAAAAGCAGCAGCAAGAAACTCTGGTCTTTATTGTCTCCCTCGCCAGGGTCCTCACCAGAGCGGCTGTGCTGTAATAGGAAGGTTTTTCTGATGTGGAAATTGAATCGTCTCTTCATTGATATTAATAGCACACTAGAGATGTTAGCCATGATGCACAGAGTACCAGGACTATAGAGTGGGAAACCTGATCTTTCAGGGGGAGAAAAAAAAAAAAAAAAGATAGTCCTACTGCCTCTGTGTGGGAGACATCCATCCAGGAGGAGAGTTGTGTAGTGTGTGTGTGTGTGTGTGTGTGTGTGTGTGTGTGTGTGTGTGTGTGTGTGTGTG
>JAJPUD010004932.1:54798-79920 GCA_023553655.1 Myrmecobius fasciatus | reverse complement strand
GTGTGTGTGTGTGTGTGTGTGTGTGTGTGTGTGTGTGTGTGTGTGTGCATAATGGCATCCTAGATTAAGTATTTACTGTAGGAATTTTAATCTGGACTTATTTGCATTATGATGTAGGTTATTGCTCATTCCTGTTCTTTTGCTATGCCCAGAAACCTCGATCTTTAGTTACTAATAATCTTTAAGAATTGAGGCGCTCCTAACCTCTCTCCTATCCGCTCCCCCCACCTCCAGTTTCTTGGAAATCCTTGCAGTGTACCTTTAGCCTGTGCACTGCTAAAACTGAGAGAGTTGTAAAAGACTCTTCCCTTTTCTAGGGAAATATGATCAAAATATTTTTTGAACGCCCCCAAATAAAAAGGGCAAAACTTCCCAGTAAAATGTGTAATGAACAGATTATGTTGGGAGTGCTTTGGATAGGGGACCCAGGGCACACTAGAAAGAGTTTTAGTTCCCAATTAACTCTTTCCTCCTTTTGAGTAACTCATCTCAACAGAAGAGTGTGCTGTTCCACCACATGTTGGAAAGTGTGAGAATTTAAATAAAATTTCATCAACCTTCTGAAAATATGTAGGGACTTTGGGTCTTCTTGGGTGCGAATCAGCCTCCAGACTTAGAAGCACTGATTAACAATGAGCTTGCTGAAGGTTCTTAATAACAAAATTACAAATACCATAGCTAATTGTAAGTATATTGCTTTTATTCCTGATTTTTTTAAGGGGGAAAAATACTTTTTATGGGGAAAAGTAACTCAGTCAAAGCACCTTCTGTGATTAGCGCTATTGTATTCTTAAATTTTGATTGATAGAGATAATAGTTTTCACTTAAAAATACAGACAGGTACTTTAACTTTCCATGACAATAGCTATTTGCATTTCTTTTATCTTTTTGTTTAACATCTGTGGGGGTTGGGACGGATTTGATTATTAACTCTTATTGCACACTGAGGTAAAAGCTAAAACAAAGCTTTTGTTAAAGCTTCAAAGGTAAAACAGCAAATATTGTTTTTAGGTTTCAACATTTAAAGACTGTTAAAGGATACCTATAAAATATTTCCACATGACCATGACCAGGGGGTTTACTTCTTTGTAAGGTAAGAGAAAGTCGGTTTTCCAAACAAGATGGGCACACTCGGAGTGGCTGGTTCCATGCCAGATTGGAGGCTTTTCATGTGAAAATGGTTAGGCTGTTGCGGGCGGCTGCATCACACGAAATTGATTTTATTTAGGGGATCCACGATTTGGTTCTCTTCTTGCTTGCCTCCTGGGGCAGCTTCTGATTTGGGGGAGGTCCCAAGGGCCAGGAAAGGAAATCTGAATGGGAGCTGACTGACCTGAGTGAAGTGAGAAGAAATGGGAGCAGAGGGATCCATAAAAAAAGGTGCCTCTCTGATGACTGAGATAAACATTTGGGGCAAAATGGGGAATTTGTCACCCACCAAGCCTGCGTCTGCTCTAAAGCCTGTCAGCTTGCCACCTTGCACAAATGTGAGCCCTGGAACTGGCTGAGAAGGACCTAGGAGTTTTTAAATGGAAAGCTAGTCTCAGTGAATTACTGGGGGTTATAGAGGCATTATCCTTAGGACTCCTTGAGGCTTGTCTGCATTTTTTTGGGGGGTGGGTGGGAATGGGGGATGGATGAAGGAGAGTTTCTTATCTGAATGCTATGGAGCTGTGTTCTAACCTTGGGTTATGACTTCTCAGTATGCATAGTAAATTGTTAGAAGTGCTTATCTTTTTTAAAAAATCTTTGAAAAACAAGAAAAGTGAAATCCCCCAAACAGTTTAAGATTGATGTTAACTAAAGCACTGGTGCTATTTCAAGAGACCCCAGGCCTTGAAAGGTAGCTGATTCTGGTTCTCGTTTTTGGGCCTTTTTAAGGAAATATTATTTCGTGCTACAGGACAGCTGGAGGAGTCACATACATAGGTCTTTGCAAGGAATAAGCAACTCATCCCTGAAAATTATAAGACTCATAACCAAGATTTTAATCCTGAATTAAACATGAAGTTGGCAAAAGACTGAAATCTATTTATCTTCATTCAGATCACTTGTTGAGATGTAGACTTACAACTGTATAAACTCAGTCAAGCAACCTTGGTTCTATTGTTAGATTTGTCCACACGATAGAGGTAAAGATGGGTGTTATTTTAATTAGAGTGATAGTGTATAGGGTGTCCATTTCTCCTTATATAATGGAGATCATGGCCTTCCATATTTACCTGTGCCTCATTCCAGATAGTTGGCTAAACCTTTTGAGTAACACACAGCTTAAAATAATTTCTAAAGGATTATTTTTTGGGAAAAAAAATCATTGTTCACATGATAGAAGTAGTAAAGTGGCTATCTGTGTTGTGAATTTCCTTGGGGTGATGGGAGCTCTGTTCCCATGCATTCACTGACATGCATGTCCAGGCGGGTGCCCTCTTGCCTCCAGCTGATAGTCTAAGGTTTGAAGAAAGAGGTATTGTCTGTCAGCATCATTGTCCATAGTATTACCTTAGGTGAAGAATATTGCAAGATGCTGAAAAGACTTCTGGACTATTGCCTAAAATAAAATAAAATCTTATAAGTTGATGTCATCATGCCTCTTCCTCTTGTTTTAAAATAATAATAAAAATAGAGCAAAACTTCTCTTTCCACACGAAGATAACTTTAGTTTCACACAGCTGCTTTTTCCGAGAACAGTGACAAGACAGGTGATTTGTAAAAAAAAAAAAAAAAAAAAAAAAAAATCTTTATTATTTCTTTTATTGTTTCTCTTTTAGTTAAAGCTCTTAATGATCATTTTGATTCAGTTCTGATATTTTAGAGCTGTCAGTAAAGCAACCAAGTCAATATTTGAAATGGGAAATGTTCAGTGCGCTTTATTGAGAGAAAAGAAAGTTTATAAAAATAAAATTGTAATTAAGATTCTGAAACTAATGTTTTATGCTTCAAAATTGATGGAATGGAATTATTTCTTCCTAATTTGAGATTTCAGATTCTGTTGGCAAGGATCTTGTTGTCAGTGGCAAGCTTTTGGTCCATCTCTGATTTTTTATTTTCTTGTCTCTCCTGTTGACACACTGGTTAGTCTAGCGTGGTAGAAAACAACTAATGAACTATTAATCTTGTCTGTGTGATGCTAACAAAAAAAATATCCTTCAAGTTAATTTGCTATGACCACACAACTTAATTCCTTGAGAATGCATGATAGGGAGAAGGGACTATGGGGATAACTTTGTGATATATTTCAGCATCCAGGCTTCATTTGGACACATACTCATCAAATGCACGTACTTGTAAAAATAATGAGACCATAAACTAAAAAAAATCATCATGATTTACACAGGACAGTCAGTTTCACTAGGTAAATTCAGAGAATAATATAGCTTATCTTGCTTGAGGATCAGTATAAAATAAAGGGTGTTTACTTCTTATATAATCTCTCTTTTATGATTATTGCTCAAAGAACTATCATACTGATGAAATTAATTAAAGGTGGACTAATGTATTTTTGTTTGTTTCATGTTCTTGTCCATATTACTTCTGCTTACTCGCTGTAAAGGCAAAAAGGGAAATGGGCCTAGTAGCTGACAGAAATTGGTGCTGAAGGTTTGCAAGCAATACTAGAGACAACCTTATTCAAAGGAGGCATTTTCAGCAGTTTTTAAAAAATTAAATTTTAATATTGTCTACTTGTTTCCCAGTTCTGTGTGATAGTAAACCTTATCTGCATTGCAAAACACAATACCACAGGTTTGACTGACAAACATGCAAAAAAATAGAACTCGAGATAAACAGGAAAATTAGTTTAACGTACATATATAAGATAGAATCTCAAATAGCAAGGGGGAAGCCTTTATTGCTTTGTATTTAATAGAACATGCCAAAAGTTCAATTACTTTGAGTTGATGAAAAGTTTAGGTGAAATTGCTTGTGTTTATATGATATTTATTATAACTTGTTTGTGAATATCACCACTGAGCTCTTAAGTTATTGGCAGTAATGATTTTGTGGTTCCATTCTGTATCATGAAAAAAAAAAAAGAAAGAAAAGAAAAGAAAAACTGCAGAATGTAGTCATTCCTTAATGTTTTCATTCCTAATCATCATTAGTCCCGTATGAGGGAATTTTTACCACTGGATGAAGCAATCATAGTGGCATAGTTCAGCAAAAAAGAACCACAATTTTCATTTTTGTTTTGAATCTTTTGTGTATAAAAGCAAAATGCCTTTTCACAGGTTGCAAAATAATAATATATGACACAAAGCTGGGGTTTTCCCCCACCTAAATGGTGAACTGTTGGGGCAAAACCCTCTAGTTTCCTCCTACAGTAAACATGAAAATTATGATTTCACTCAGAGGGTATTTTTTTCCCTTCCAGTTTTAATGGCAAGAATCTGCACTTGCTTGTGAAAATGTCAAAAATTGGCCTTAGATCAATTTCTCAAAAATAGTACACACCAAAGAACCTCTTTTTTTTCTTTTCCTTTTCTTTTTTGATCCTAATGAAACAAAATGTTTCTCCTTTGGGTTTCCTTTCTACATTCAGAAAAGATAGCAGAGACAAAAACTAGATTTGGAGTATTCTTCATAAAATTAAAGATACTTCATTAATATTGATCTGAACTGAGTGTAACAGGATATTAACATTTTAGTAAAATGAATTTATAATTTCACCATCTTATAATAAAATACTTGAGCATTTGGTCAACTGGTGTGGAATTAATCTTGAACCCTGCTAGTAATCTGAGTTAGTAACTTGATCTAAATTAATAAACAAATGTTTTTCTTTTCCCTTGTACCATATGTTGATCCCAATTACATGGACAGAAAGTGGCAGATTGTCATGTTTCTTAAAGGATTACATACTGTTTTGCATAAGAGAGTACACAAGATGCAGTCATATATGTGGGAAGAAAACATGTTCTATTCTTTGTGTTTCCCAAGGATTTATTTCATTTGCTGCTAACCATTTTTATTTATCTTACTAGCTAGGTGAAGTTTAAAAAATGGTCTCTGAATAACTTCAAAAGGAAATCCCTTCTTCTACCCACCCCCAGCCCCAAATTGAAAACTGGTATTTTGATTCATTCCGAAAGGGCTAGAATAGCATAAAGCAACTTGTCTATAATAACTGAATCCCTTTAGGAGAAAAAAGAGAGAGAGGCCTTTAATGAAATTAGGGTGACTGTAAAACATTAACTAGACACATTCAAGGAGCAGTCTGGTTTCCAAAAACAAAGGGTTATGAGTCATATGTAATTCGACATGAAAATAAATTAATACATGTCAAGACTAAAGACATTTAAGAGAGAATAAGAATGTTTCATCTTTGCTTTTTCCAACAAAGTTTTTCTTGTGAACTTGAAGAACCCAACAGTGACAGGGACTGATCAGTTACTTTCTTGTGGCTTCATTAGTTTTTTCTGTTGAGCCTCTATGTCATTCCCCATTAAGTATCTAAGAATTCTTTGTTGATTTGCCTATGCTTATTCCTCCCAGACCCTGTCCAGTAATAAAGCATTGGGATTTGTTGTTAATATTACTGACATTCACATTGTGATGTTCTCTTTTGACTTCAGGGTAAGAAGTGACCTTCTGGGGTGGCTGTAACTGAAGATTGTTTTACAGTAACCTAAAAAGGTAAATACATTTAGTCAAAATATATTTAAATCTATAAATTCACAGATATACATATGTGTGAGTGTATAAGGCTGCACCTTGCAAGACTATATATTGGAAGCATTTTAATTGGATTGTTTTTCTTTCCATGTAATTTTTTTTTTGTAGTCATAGCATATATTTTGGAGCCCTCAAGAAGGAGAATAGGTCATGAGTGATGGCTCACAGAATCATTTTTGCTCTTTAAGCCGTAGAACACTTTGATCATCTGAGTTGAATGCCAACTTTTTGTTGTTGTTGACTCCTTTAGGTTTAAAGTTATAAGAGAATATTAACATCACAAAAGGTGGTGATTCATAAAACTGACTTGCTGCAAACCAGAGTAACACATGTCAGTGTCTGTACTGAAGTGGTGTCATCCAATTGATGTTCATCTGGCTGCTTTATAATCACCTTCTTTCAGAAATTAATAGTCAGTTAAGCACCATAGCAACAAGCAACACTGATGTAACCGCTGAACAGAGACTGCCAGATAGATCACTGTGATGTCAGTGCTCATTAGTGTTGTTCTTTTGACCTTGCTGGAAAGTAAAATGATTATTTGATTTTAAATTTAGAAATTTTCAGAGCGACTAATATAGCTTGATGAATTAGGGCTAAATTTAATTTTCTTGAATCTACTTTTAGTGGAAAAAAATGCATTCTCATTAAAATACAACTACGGACAATGTGTTTTTAGCTAGTCGGTGCCAAAAATATCTGTCTAGGAAAAGCAAGATTCTTCTTATTCTGATTAATTCTCTAGTCCACTTCAATGTCCAAGCTTTATCGTTCCAGCATTAATGTTGTACTCACTTGGATTTGGGGCTACCCTTTTAATTTTCTCTTTTTATATGATAGATTTTTGCTTAATGGCTAGAAGAGTTTGTTTTCTAGTCTATCAGTCCATATTGTCATTTAACAATTTTTTGTGTGTAAATATTAAATTAAAGCCCGCATCATAAAAGGTAGGCTTCATAGTGTTTGTGTGCTTATGAAATAAGCAGAAAGAATTTTGCTAAACTAATGAGAAGGTTCTTGTTTGGGCCTTTCTTTCTGCCTTTTTTTTTTTTTTTTTTTTTGGTATTCTAATTGTTTTGTGACCTGTTTCTAGGCCTCAGAGTGGGTGCTGTTTCTGTTTTTACTGCTATTCTTGTTCTCAATATGTC
This sequence comes from Myrmecobius fasciatus, assembly GCA_023553655.1. Classification (NCBI taxonomy): domain Eukaryota; kingdom Metazoa; phylum Chordata; class Mammalia; order Dasyuromorphia; family Myrmecobiidae; genus Myrmecobius; species Myrmecobius fasciatus. The sequence goes on along the minus strand of JAJPUD010004932.1, from coordinate 73,102 downwards.
TGTGTGTGTCTGTGTGTGTGTGTGTGTCTGTCTTTCTCTAGTTCACAAAATTATGTATCAGCAGTGTGACTTAATATGTACATTCATTCTAGCATATTTGATTTGGGCCTAAAGACATGAATTTCCTGCTTTTAATTTCAGCAGCTTTGTTGATCATATTGAATGATTACTGGATTTTTAAATTCACTCTATGTTGTTAGTCTGTATTTCAGATAAAAGTTGGGGAAATATGCAGATAATACAGTGGATCACAAATGAAAAACATAGGAGGTTAGCCCACTGTCATATCAATATACCACCAAATAATTGTTTTGAGTGATTTTTTTTCTCTTTTTTAGGGATTTGACTAGCTGGCCTTTTATCATGTTAAATAGACACAATCACAGCCACAGACTATCATGTATAGGACTTGATGTGTTCATACATTACCTTCATCCATCACACTTCAGTTCATTAGGCCTACTTTGATTCTACTAAATGAAAGTAGAAAGTTAGTTTCGCATAGTAGGTAGAGAATTAGGGCACACCTCTGACCCATACTGCTCATGGATCCCTGGGCAAATCACAGCCTCCCAATACCTGGGAATTCTTAACTTTGTTATTATTATTTTGTCTCATGGAACTCTTTGGTAGTTAAGTGGAGATTATGGACCTCTTCTTAGATTTTTAAGAAATGTATAGAACAAAATTTATAGGATTTTAAAAGAATACTAATTATACTGAAACACAGAAATCAAAAATTAAAAAGAAAAAAACAGGTCTACTGACCCCAGGTTTAGGAACCCCTGTAGTAAAACTGTAAGTTGCCCAAAAGTTTCTAATCTTCATTGGAGGGGAGGGAATTTCTTCATACATAAATAATAGATAACAACAACAAGAAATTATTGAGTGCTGTTCCTACACAGTTTATGGAAATATTCCAGAAAAATTAAATATGTGTAACAAGTGATGATTCTTCACATATTTTTGTGAGAAAGTGAACCAATTATAATTGGGCAAAATTGAGAACTGTTGAGGCTATAATGCCAATATTCTAGGCATATTCTTGGGTGAGGAAAATAACTTTGGCAATTTGATTCAACAAGCATTTATTAGGTTTTTATTCTGCACAAGACACTATACTAGACCCAGGAAGGCCAGGAGCCAATGAATACCAGCCTTGTACTCAGGGAACTTGTTTTCCTTGTAGCATAATAGCATGTTTCCACACATTTGTAAATAAAATTTGAGTAGGATAAGGCCTTTAAGAATTATGGAGTCAGGAAATGCATACAGTTGTCTAATCACTTCCTAAAGCACACACTGACTAATTGCATTAGTGCTTGTTATTTAAGTGTAGAACCTGATTGTGTAATATAGTCCAAGAGATATGTAATGTTCAGCTCAGTCAATCCACGTTCCCTGACATCTCATGCTTTCTGTATGTAGGACAATCCCAGGTCCCTTTATTGCTAAATATTCCTTTATTCATACTCTTGATATTCCTGTATATCTTCATAATAGAACTCAAATGGGAGACTTTTTAAAAAATGTATAAGGAAAAGAAAACATAGAAAACTTACTCTAGAATAGTTGGTATTTGAAAAGTTGAATAATCCCCGAGCAAAAGGGCTTTTGCCATCCCTCAGAGGTCAAGAAACTAGAACTGTCAGATCTTGAGAAGAAGTAGATTTCAGATTGAAGAAACTTCTCAGAAAATACATTGATCTAGATTTGAAATCTGGGAATCATTAGCACTAAGTATAGATACAACTAAATGTGCTTATGAAAGGTATGGGAACCACCAGTTGTGTTCACAAAAGTTGCCAGGCAAATTCAGAAAACCAGATGAGACCATTTTTCAAATTTAGACTTAAAGACCTGAATAGTCATAAATAACAGTGATCATACTTGCCAGTGATATAACAATTTTCGTCCAAGGAGATCAGAACATTTTATAAAATGTGACTCCTTGACAGCATTTCTCTGAGGTGCTTGGCATATATCATTATCCCCACTTTACAGAATGGGAAAGTAAGCATACAGACATTAAGTAACTTCCGAAGGTCATACAGAGTATCAGGAGGAGTATCTCTGGCTCTGTCTACAAATGTATCTCTGCCATTGTGTAACAGAAACCTTTGTTTTGTGATTTAAGGCAACCTGTCAATAAAATTTTATTAGGTTTTTTCTTTTCTTTATTTTTTTGTGATTCTTTTTTCCTTAGCAACTTGCAGGATTAAAAGTCTAATCCACTTTGCAAAATTCATCAATTTTTAGAATATTCATAATAATGGTAGCAGTTAATGATATTGTGTAAAGACCATGAGAGAATATAATCAGAGTAACTAAAATTATTTGTGTACTTCTCAAATTTCATGTTTTGTTTTTGATAATTTTTTTTGATTTGTACTTACTTTTTAGTTCAGTCTTAAATAATGACATCAGCCTGTGCTGATTCTGCTAAATGATACCTTTTCTTTCTCTGACTCTGTAGTTTTTATTCTCTCTCATTCTCTTTTAGCATTTTTGTCAGTAAACTTAAAGGAACTTTATTAGTTTACTATCCATTCTATTCCTACATTTTTGTGCAAGACAAATATTTGACTTTATGTTAAAAAAAAAAGCTTTTTGGCCATTTAAAATATGAAGTTCCTTTGAAACAAAAGTATTTATGGAAATTAAACACTTTAAAAGAACAATCCCAATCCAATCTATTCAGACTATTAACATTGCAACAGTTGGAATCATTATTATCCTAGAATAATGATTTTTAAAAATCTGATTTATCTTTGAATGAGAGACCCATATAAGGAGTCAAGACATAGAGGTTGTTCATTTTAGATGATGTCTAAAATGTGTTACTACTGTTTTCCATTTTGAGAAATGATTAATGGGTCAATCAATTCAGTAAAACAGCATATTTGAGTGATTTGTTTTTTTCCTGCTGATGATTGGTTACTTGACTGAATCAACCTAATCAGTTTGTTATTTTGTCATAGTGTACTTCCTTACATGGAACTTATTTGGTTATTTGTTTTTTGTTTTGTTTTTTTGTTTTTTCCATCAGGTTCTGTTGTGTGATCACATAAGACATTTTGCTAAAATTTGGTTTTTATAACCTCAGGGGGACTGATTCTTGGGCCCTGTGGAAGGACGCTGGCATTTCAGTGGTGGTTGAAGGTATAGGCAAGGCAAGCCATAAGAAAGATAGTAGTAGCATTTTGTGTGTGTGTGTGCTTTAGATGTGTCTGTGCTTGGCACCCTAACAGTTAAACTTCAGTATTTAAATGTTTGCATTTTAAGTTAGCTGTTGTTAAACATTGTTAACCATAATGCTAAACTCAGTTACTCTGTAAACAAGAGCTGTCTCTCTTGAATGTTAGTTGCAAAAAAAATGAATTAAAATATTGGTTTTCAGAGAAATATGCTCAATAGTGTTTTCAAGCAGAAGTCATTTGTTGAAATGTACATGAAGGCATATTTGGTAGTAAAGATAAATATTTGCAGCAATTATAAAGTAGCCATATTTTACACAGTGAACAATCAGCAATACCAAACCATATGACAAAAAGGGTTTTCATGGTAAAAGGAAAAATGCTGGATATCTTTACTCTCCTCCCATCAGTCAAAGTCCCATCTGTAAGCTTGCCCTTTCTGTACACACTAGGGAAGGATACTAGATCTGAGATCTGTCACTTATGGGATCCCTGATAACAAACAATATATGGGAAATGCATTTTCTTTGACCAAAAAGTCAGTTTTTTTTTTCTCTGTGAACAATTTGATATTCTCATCCTCACAGGCAAATTGGAAATGAATCTATTTGTGCTAAAGCAGGCATAGTATGCTTGTACAATACTTATTTTTGTCTTCAACAAATAAGTTTATGGGATAATTTCTCTTAGGAGGAAGAATAATTAATGTAATTGCAAATTATTCATTTTTTTACACTTCAGTTCTAAAAGTAATCTTGGGTGTTTTTAGCAAAAACATTTTCACATATTAAAAGTATTGCCTAAGTTTGACTTGCTACTTGTAAAATCTAACTTCCATATATATTGAATAGAATTGAATATGTAATCAAGGAAGAAACTCATAGGTAAACAAGAATTCATTTAGCTTTTAGAACTGATATGCAAACAGAAGGATTATTTGAATTTGCTAGCTGTTCTTCCTGCACTATGGATAAGAATATCCTTTTAACTTATTTTAGTCTACTGAATAAAAAGAAATAGTTTTAATTAATTTTTCCTCTTTGTTCAGATGAAATTTAAAAGAAAATCTGTTTTCTTTTTGCATTTGAGGCAGTGGATGTAGAAAGATATCATACAGAAAAAAATGTTAAAATAAGAATAAGGATGGATTTTTGATTTCTCTTAATTTAGAACTTATAGTTATCTTTTTTAACAGTGAAAGTTGAGCTAAAATTATCAGAATTTTTTTTCCAAGAAAGATCTTAAATCAATTTTAGCTTAGCATTAGCAGTAGTGTTTTTTTTTTTCTGTCCTTTGATGCTTTTCCTCTTCATACTATCTTGATGCTATATAGCACTTCCTTTATACAAGTGGAATTAAAGAGAGGACCTTTGTTTGCTTGCTGGCCCAGTCTTCATTTTCAGCATCCGTTGTCATTGCTTGGGAGTGATTGTTAAGTTATCTTGTCCCATTGTCCACAATTTAGGTTTATTACGTGAAATTTAATTTTCTGTGCTGAGTAGTCAGTGAGAAACATTAGATGATTGCACAAGATTCTTTACCTGGCCTGAGCAGAACATGAGGAAACATATTCTGCTATGGAAAAGACTAAACTGAAGGAAGGCTCTGAAACAGGGAACTGCTGTAAGACAATTGATTTATATCTGGCTTTTATCAATGATGCTGCCTGTCACTGTCACTGAGAGTATGATCTCATTCCATTTGGAGTAGTTCCAATATCTTATCTACATGTAAAATTATTTTTAAAAATTGTTTTCTGTTAATTTCAAATAATTAGCAGACATTTGGAAGAATTCCATATGATATCCTAATACCTGTTCTGAAGTTCTCAAAAGTTTCTTAATTTTCCTTATTAACTTAGCTTTTCCCACCATGCTTCCCAACTGAACCACCATACTTCTCCTCCTTCCTTAGTAGTGCATATTAAGTAGTTTCTCTGAGTAGTAGGGATGGGTTTGTATCAGTCCACTTAGATTATTCTTACATGGTCCTCTTCCCTGTGATCAACATCTTGCAGTGGTGAGACAACTGGAGGGTGAACGCTCAGTCTGTGGCCATCTGGGGATAGGACACACAGACTCATTCATGCTTTCATTAGCGCCATGCCCTAACTCACTAAGCTGACTGTTCAGAGAGCACCTATGATCCAAAGCATTCAGTCATCGAAGCCCTTTGCTCCCTACATCTGCCCTCCCTTCCCTGGCCACCCTCTGAGCTTAGTTAATGGGACTGTGAACCAGGGCCAGGCCCTCTTTCACACATGCTGAGCTTCGCAGAACAAACACAGAAAGCTCACCTGGGCAGTAGTGCTGGGAAACTAAGCTTGGCATAGTTCCAAAGGAACTCTAGTCACCAGAACCTGGGTTCTTTCTGCATACATGTCACTTAGCAGTAAGCCATCACATAACTGGCAGTGGAGAGCTGGACTTGTGCAAAACTTCCATCCAGTGATGGAAAAACATGTCATCAAGGAAAAAAATGGGTATTTAAAAAAATTCTATTATTGGACCAAGGATCAGGGACACAATTGATAATAATAATAATTTCTCATGAAGTATAATGATTTAGAGGTTCAATATGTTTATTCTTCAACTTGTCAAGATACTTATGGTCACTGGAAACGGGTGAAGCATATGGCCCCATTCTGTCTGCTATTTTTAGCAGTGACAGATAAAAGAACAAGTGGGTATCTATCAAAATTCAGAATTACACAGATCTAGGAAGAATATCTGATATATACTAGATGATGGAATTAGGATTTCAGTTCCCTGACTGAAATGAAGAACTGAGTAAAATAAGATGGTGTTTAAGAGAAATAAATGTAAAACCCCATACTTAGGTTCAAAAATTCAACCAAACAAATACAAGAAAGTAGAGATATGGGCTGGAATAATGCATACAGAAGAACTCAGTGGTTTTTCATGGATTGCTGTCATCAATATAACATGGAAGTCCTACCTACCTATCTATCTAGCTATCAATATATATAATTTCAGCCTATTTTAACAAATTTCTGAAGTAGAGAAGAGGGTGGTATCCTCATCCTATTGTATTCTGTTTTAGGCAAATCTCATATTATACTCTAGTCAAGCAGACCCTGGAAAACCATTTGTCAGGAATTATGTAGACATAGTTGAGTTCTGGTTACTACAAAAGAGTTGAATCCCTTTCTTATCTGTGAGATTGTAAGATGTTATAGACTATATCTTTCATTAAACAACCCTTACTTAAAGAAAGAATTCCTATGGAATCTCCAGTTGGTCCTCTAGCCTCTTCTTAAAGACTTCCGAAGATGGGTAACTTGCTTTCACGTGAACTAAGCCCACTCCATTTTTTGTCAGTTCTGGTTATTATGAAGTTCTTTCTTAACTTTTCTATAATTTACTCCCATTTCTCTGAGTTTTGTCCTAAGAGGCCAAACAGAAAGAGTGTCCATAATAATTTCAAATTCTTGACAGCCCTTGTTTCCATGACAGCTTTTCATATATTTGAAGACTAATGATTGTGTCTTCTAAGTCTTTTCCATGTTCAGAACCCCTGGTTTCACATCCTCTCCCTATCACTACTGTCATTAACACCTTGTTTTTATGTGACTCTTGATCTTCCTTCCTAATATGTGGCATATAGAGCTGGAAATAATCCAAATGTGGTCTCACTTGGGCCTAGAGTACAATGAAATTAGCATGCCTACTCTTCTTTTTCTTATCCTAATTATTAGCCAAGACAAACTTTTTGGGATTGTCATTTTATAAGTTTGACCCATATATAGGTTCTAGTTGATATTTATCTATCTATATCGGTGTATATATGTATACACACAATACATACTTATGTTATAGGTCTTTATATATCTATATACTTTCACAATATTATATATTAAGATGTATAATATTAGTAGTTATTTTCCTTCCCAAGGTTAGAATTGGATATACTTGGTTCCATTTACACTGTCTTACTGTCTTGCCTACATACCTCGACCAATTGTAAAGTATATTGTAAAATGTTGAACCTTATGGTAGTTAGGTTTGAGTGTGCTAAAACTGATCACATCTAACTGGATCATATGGGAATTATACTTGTGATTTTGGAACCATTAGCAACATTTTCTACTCAGGTGGCTTTATAAAACAGCTTTAATGAATGTCAAAAAGTGATTTATTGATGTTCCTATATAACTCTGGTATTTTGTTCTTAATCATGCAATAAGAATGTGGCTTGGTGGTTAGTCTGTGACTCTAGACTGAAAAAAGTATTAGTTTGATCCTTTGCCACACTGCTGTTTTTAGCTCTTAGACTACACTAATATATGTAGTCTTTGAAGGGTTCACTATCTGCCCAGGTTAACTAAGAAGATCAAAGACTCTTCACTTTATCAAAAATTCTGAAAGACAATTGATCCTTTTCAAGATTACTAGGCTTGTCCCAAATATATCATTGCCTAGAAAATTATAGCTAAACTAAACCAAGAGAATACATCTTTAACTAAATATGGAGCACAGATAAAGTAGTTTTAGATAGGAAAGCAATCTCTCAAATTTCTTTTAAGACTGTTTTGTGATTTCAGCAAATCACATACATGCCACCATTTCCACTCGTTCAGTAGTATTAAAATTAAGTTGATATATTTAAAATAATCCTTTGGCATTTAGTGCCCGCATTTCCCACTGCAACATGATATAACATATTACATTAACATTAATAACAAAATTTCAGATGTGCCATCTAAAAGGCATTAAATTGCAAAGTATTGCTCCTTTTTCATCTGAATTTTCACTTGGGATTTCCCCACTTCTCCAACTTAGTTTTCAATATCTGTAATAAGAATTCTGTGCCTTCTAATGGAGGGCTATTTCTGATTTAATATTTGCATTTTTAAATTTTAGGATACAAACATAAATCCATCATTATTCCCATTGCAAGCTATTGATTTCACTGATATACAATTTATCCACCAGAATTTACTTTGATTGGGTTTTGTTCAGGGGTGTGTTTGTGTGTATGTATGTTTGCTCAGATGCATGTGTATATGTTTTAATTTGGCTATATTTAGAACTTTGAGGTTATAAAAATGATATTCTGCAAGTAGTTTCCTATTTCTGGGATTTTCAATGGTGGATATTTTAAGAGATTGTGTTCTAGAACTTGGAATCACAATCAATATCTGTTTATCACATTCCTATGTGCTGTTTGGAAGACTGGAAAACAACCAATCAAACCTTAAGACATGGCCCTTGCCCATAAAGACAGTGTAGTTTAATTATTTAGTTGGAAATGCAGCTATTTTCTTTAGGGCTGATGTTGTAGAACTTGTCCCAGCTAGATCAAGATTCACTTGAGAAAGAATCAGATTATTCCCTTCCTTTCTTTTCTTCCCATTGGTCTTCTCATTTTATGGTCAGTTAGCAAAATTGAAGTGCAACATAAAAACTAATGATACTGCTGTTGTTAATAATTAAATATTAAAAAGTTGAAAACTAAATCAGACTGCATTATACATATATTAAACTCCTATTCGGATAACCTTTCCTCAGTGGGGCCGGATACTCCTGCCTCATCATTGTTAATTGTGCAAAACTCTGAAATTTATAAATGTGTTTAGGTGGAAAAAAAGATGAGGAAGCTCTTGTTTATAGGGTTACCACCTGTTGTAGTACTTCATCAAAGGGGAATAGGCTATTCCTTATCTCCTTCTCTGGTCATGAAGAGCTGGACATGACTGAACAACAAAAAATCCCCTGTGGTTTGACCTTACTCAATTCAATCCAATTTAATCCAGTTACCATTTATTAAGCCCTTTCTTTGTCCCTGGCATTGTGTTAGACACTTCAAATCCTGTAAACTTTTGGAACTTAGGTTCATTCTACTGGTAAATCAACTTGATAAAACAAACAACCAACTGCAAAGTGAGAAACTCTCAGATATATACTGCATTGATACAAAATAATTTGGGGGTGGGGGTGGAGGGGGTAGGTGGGATCAGGAAAGACTTTTTGTAGGAAGTGTCACTTATGTTGAGCCTTAAGGCAATTTATTAGTTCCAAGTAGCAGAACTAAGGAAGGATGACCAAGGAGTGAAAGACAGAGAGCATATAAGTCATAAAGATGGAAGATATTGTATACCAGCAAGAGTAAGCAGCTTGGTTTGGCTGGAACATAAGATGAGACAAGTGAGAGTAATGACTAATTTGCCTAGAAAGGTAAGCTGAAGATGTCTTTTGGAAAGGCTTTAGAAGTCACATGGAGATACTTGTATTTAGAAGGAGGTACTGAATTTTCATGAGCTAGAAGTAACATGCTTAGACCTCAACTTAAGAGATGGGTTTGGTATCTGAATTTGAGAGAAAATTAGCAGCTTTCCGTTGCCTCCTCCTTTCTTGTCTACTTGCTGAACTAGAACAGAAGGCTGAAGGAGGGTTCACATCTCTGGATCCTCCAGGATCAGACAAGTAATATGTCAGGAGCTACTTCTGCTCAGGTGTAGCCATGCATATGCACAGGCTAGAGGAAAGAAAGGTAAATGACACATTGAGCATCTCTGAATCTGTGTGAATACTGGAGAGGTTTGCTCTGTTGTAAGCTTACTTAGCTTCCTCTAATCAATCACAGAGAAGAGGAGTTTGAAAAAATGGAACTGTATATTTCCTCTCCTTTTTCTAAAGCTTTCAATTATTGAATTTCAACTGTCTCCTCTGTTGGAGAAGAGTGTGTTCAAGAGAATGGAGGACAGCCTTACTGAGCCCTCCCAACTGATTGTATTGTCTATCAGACTTCTACCCACACTCACAATTCTCTTGGAAAATGAGATAATCCTGCATTTCATCACAAAGTTTCTATCTCAATGGATTTCAAAACATGAAAATTTAAATCTAAAATGTTATGTCTGTCTGTGACATGGCATAAATAATTGTACCTTATTAATGAAGAAAAGAAAAAATAACACAGTTAGTGACTTTTCCAAGGTCTAACAGTGAAATCCTTATGGAACTGAGAACAGATCTGGGCATTTATTCTCAGGTCTCAAGATATCCTTTAGCTGTAAGATTCTGAACTGAACCCTCTGAAGCGACTACATGGATGCTGATACTGGAGGAGGATAGATACTTAATCTTTAAATTATCTTCTCTTCCCCAGCCACCTCACAAAAGAAGGCTATAGATAAGGAGTGGTATCACCTCAAACTCTTGACCTCTGGGACGGATTTTTTTTTAGTGTGGTTGAAGGTTAAAATCAGATCCTTAACTATACTCCAACATAGATTTTAGTGCTCCAATTATTAAAGGCCATGCAGGAAGAATTCCGGCACTTGTGAGTTGAGTTTGAAAGGTCTGGGAGCTCATAAGCTTTTTAGAATCTAAAGCATGTGACGGAAATAGTGTCAGGAAGGCTTTTCTAGGCTGTTCATGAGATTCATTGGCTTTATTGTTATCTTATTATAGAACTCGTACATAGAAACCACATTAACAGAGCATTAGGATTGTGAACCAAGCCATCCAAGTCAAGAGAAAAGATGGTTTTTTTTTTCTTTTTTTTCCCGCCTATTCAAGTGATGACAAATGCATCCATAGGTTCCCCGTAGTCAGTGAATGAATGGGGTAAGGTCTTCCCTTCCTCCATAAGTTATATGTGCACACACACACACACACACACACACACACATATATATACACAATGTATATATATTTAGGATATATATGTGTAGATTTATGCACACATCACATACGTGTATGCATGTACACAACACAATATAGCATACACGCATGCACATATGCATGTACCACATATATGCATGTGTATATACATGTATGTATATGCATGTGTGTATATACAGATATGTGTATATGTATACACACACATAAGAAAAATAGGACATGCAGAGAGAAACATCATTTCCCACAACACAAACCTAATTTGAAGGCAGAAAGAGACTAACCAGCACTGTGGTATTGCTTGAAAGAATAATTTGATTCCAGAGTCCCCTAGAATCCCCAGAGAAGTTTAGCATCAAAGCAAGAGAGACTTGGAGTCAGAAGAACTTAAGGTCAGGTCTGACTTCTGTGCATACTGGATGTCTGACTCTCAGAGGATCATGTAACCTCTCAGTTCCCCCTCCCCAAGAATCCTCCAAAACAGTGGTCTTTTTTTTCCTTTTTTTGGTCTCATCTTAGATCCATTTGTCAATTTAGTGAAGGAAACCCCTGCACCCTTTCTTACTTGAAAAAGATACAATGCAAATACATAGAATTACCAAGGAAACTAATTATGCTAAATGCATCTATCAAAATATTTTTTCAAAAAGTTCTTGGGATATCTGCTGAAGATCCTTTGCTCCAAATTTAAGGTGCATGGGTAATGGGGATGTCCTCATCTTGAGTTCTCTGTACAAGTGATGTCAAACTCCAGTGGAAATGGGGATCCCAAAGCCATTAATAGGCATCCCGATGGACCTCTTAAGTGACTTAGAAAAGCATGTGTTTCTGTGCTCACTTTTTATTAATACATCAACACATTCAAATCAAATAGTAATTTCATTTTCATTTGGTTTGGCTGCACTTGAGAGAGTCATGGGCTGTGCAGAACTGGCAAGCCACCATATGTTGGCACTTCTGCTTTGTACCAAAAAATCACGACTGAACTTGCTACCAGTGTAACCATGGACAAATCATTTTATTTTCTTAAGCCTCAGTTTCTCCTTCTATTGAATGGTGATATTAGTCTAAAGGGCTTCTGAGGTTCCTTCCAATTTAGGTCTAAGATTATTTGATGATCCTAATGTTCCTAAGAAGTTCCTTCACATATGAAAATCAGGCTCAAAATTTTCCTTCAGGCGAGTCCTCTTCTATATTGCTACACGAATAGCTTTAGGTGTTGCAGTTTTGTAGATTCTGTTACTTTACAGATGAAGAAACTGAGGACCAGAATCCCAAAGTAGAATTCTGTGTTAGACCAAATTTGGGGCTCATTAAAGAAGCATCCTTCAGTTGCAAGAATTGCATTTTGGGTGAAATTATTATACTTCGTTGTCAGGCCATGTAGCTGCAAACCTCTGTGCCTTGAAAAACAGGAGAATTTTATGGAAGAGGAAAAATGTGAGTTGATGGCACAGTGAAAGTGATTGTACCAAGCAGAGAAACCTATAACATGATACTCTTATTGTCAAATAACATTTTCAGGACCTATTTCTTTATGTAAATTAATGAATTTAGACTTTATGGCCTCTATGGATTCTTCAGATATAATTTCTCTGTAATCCCAAACCTAAGAAAGCACTCTCTCTAGGAAATTGGTAAACTGAGTCATTACCTATCCACATAGCATCTCTTGTTCTGCTGAGCTGCTTTGGTCTTAGTTGACCAAGTATGTTTTATAACCTAATACATTCCCAGTTTGTCCTTTGATTTCTTACACTTGCTAATTTTTAGATTTGTGACTTTGTTCATTTGCAATCTGCCTGCCCATCCTCTCTACAAATTAAGTATTTTTAATTGTAAACTGAAAATGTCAAAAGTTATTAAATTATTTAAAATTAATGAATAATTAGATGAAAAGAAACTCATCTGCAGTGATACTTGAGGGGCTGCCCAATATGGAAAGGACAGGTGAAATGGAAGGAAAAAATAATCTTATCTATAATTCAAGAATTATTGAAATAGGAAATATTCACTTTCCTACTATTTTATGGTGCAAATCATCCTTTACCTAGTTACCAGATTGCTAGGCAATTTAAGACTGAAGATTGACACCTGGGGTCAATAAGTAAAGCAAAAAACAAATTTCCTACCTATCTTAGAAAATAGTAGCTTTGTTCTCATAACCAAGTGCCCATAATACTACTGAACATATTAGGCTAAAGAAAGGAATTCTATAAAAGAACATGATCGTTTTTCTTCAGCTAACCTCCCCCTATTACATACACCCAAAATATCCTCTCCCCAAAAAAGAGACCTAACATTTTTCAAATTATTGGAAGAAAGTATCAGGATGATACACAGGAAGGGAATGATCATACCAGACTTAGTTAAGACCCAGGATATTCTTTAGTATAAAATGATTCTGTGAAGTGGAGTGGTAAGGGATTTCCATCATACATCTACTTGAAATGACTCAGTAAATTCTCTATCTCCATGCCATCACCAGGAAGTTTGCCAAATCTCCATGTCTGGCTACATGGATCAAGATATGAATGATTCTTAACAAATACATTCTTAAAAATTAATTTCCCTTATTCCTTACTTTGTCATACATAATTCTGTCTTACTGTCATATATTAAGCAACACTTCCATAATTTGGGGGGCATTATTTACTTTAAAATAAAGGGTTATGGTCTTATTTGAAAATAATGAGAATTCTGGAAATAGTGGGGAAAACACAAGTTCAAATCCAGCATCAGATGCTTACTAGCTGTAGGACCCTGGGCCAGACATTTGACCTGTTTGCCTCAGTTTCTTCATTTGTAAAATTGTTGCAAAAATCAAGTGAGATAATCATAATGTACTTAGCACAGTTCCTGGCATATAGTGTCATTTAAATGTTAATTATCTCTACAGTCATTATTTCAGAAGTCTTTATTGTCCCAATCTGAGAATAAAAAAATAAAAATCTCCATAGTTCCCCCTTCAGTAGTCACTTTAAAGCTATGTTTTTTTGTTTGTTTGTTTGTTTGTTTTTCTGAAACAGCAGATGTGATCAACAGGTTGAATCCACAGGCTCCTCTTCCATCCACCTTTCATCCCAGCCATCACACACAGATTTGCTGACTTTATGCAGCTCTGCCTCACTTAAAGCCAATTCATCCACAAGTCAGGACATCACCCATGATTTTGTTGTTCTTTTCAAAAACAAAGTACAAGCAACAACAATTTATCTTACTGTAATAAGTGAAAAAGCAAATAACTATAAGGAAAAAATAAAAATCAGATTCAAGCAACAACTATAGGCTATACAGTAAGGTTATATGCAGTAGTGACAAGAAGACATTATAGGCTCATTAATTTAGCATTGATTTTTGTTCACTATTAAAATTATTTAAGTAAAAATGATTAAATTTTTGCTTATAACATTATCTGCTTGTGTTGATCCTTGTTGTTAGTAAATGTTAGACTCTAACATTCAATCATCAGTTAACTTTTTGACCATCATCTAGAAAGGCTTGATAGAGATGGTGGAAATTTTTATTGTTCATGGGAATAAAACAGATCTTATTTCTTCCCTCCATTGATTACTTCCTTCTCTAAGATTGAAGACACTGTCCTTGCTATAGCTCTGAAGTGTTGATGTTTGCAAAGTGCTAATCTCTTGCTGGGCCATTTTGATAGTCCTTGAACTCACCTCTCTTCTTGCCATTTCTTTTCTCAATATATTCTACATGTTTCTGACCTCATTGTTTTAACAATCACCATGATCACATTGAGAATCCTTTAGGACTCCCTTATTCTCTGCTAGAGAAATTATAAATGCTGCCATGGAACCTTCTGTGAACTGAGTTCAACTCAGCATTCCAACTTCATTTCATACTTCACTTCAAACACTGGGACAAAACTTGGAACGTATTAATCATTATCATGCTCAATCAAAATTCAAGGACCTGCCCAGTTTTGAATTTCTCCAACATCACTTTTGGATCCTCTCAGGTTCGTGGTGATATTTATATTTGATGATCTTTATATATGGTAGCCTTTATATTTTACGGCACTCATTTGCCACTTAAGCAAAATAAAACATAAGCTGATGGATAATTTTAGAGGAAGCATGACTTATGTGGAAGATGCTTAGGAGATGTGTGATCAAAATAAATCACCTAATCTGTCAGCCTCAGTTTTCCTATTAGGCAGATAAATGGTACTGTGGCTAGTGTGTTGTTCTTTGGGTCAGGAAAACCTGAGTTTGAATTCAGCCTTGTACACACCTTATTGGGATGGGAAAGTCACTGAACATTTGAGTCTAAATTTTCTTATCTGCAAAATGGGGACAATAATATCTAACTCCCTGGTTGTTGTGGAATCAATGAGATAACATATATAAAGTACTTTGTAAAACTTAAAGCTCTACATAAATACTAGTTATTATTCAGAACAACTTGTTTTGGGAAAAGAAATTGTATCATAGAAATGTGAGTACCACCCTCAATCAGGATAGCTCAGTCTTAAAATGAGTTAACTTGTAGGTGGGAAGGATAGACATGTTCTCCAGAGGTCCAGGTCTAGGTCCAGAGGATCATTGTCACTGATGATAAAAAGAGAAGCAGTGACTCAGTTGATCCTTCAGTAGCTAAATGTGTGTATGTTTTATCTACCTGATAGAATAGAAGGTCCTTGGGGACGAGAATTATTTTCATTTTTTTTCTCTCTATAAGCATCTCTCCTAACATAGTGTTTTGTGCAAGCATTATATAAGTGGTTGTTGAATTGAATTAGATAAGGCAAAACCTGACCTTGTACCGCAGCTGTTTCAATGAATGAGTAGAAGTTAAGCAACCCTTTGAGATACAGAGAGACTTTTGACTATTAGATCATCTCTGTCTGTTGAAGTCTCCCATGTGAAATCTCTTTCTCTCTTTCACACGCTTGCACACAGCAACGATGACAATAACAACAAAATAAAACTCTTTAGGGGGAATCTTCATTTTTGCTTTATGTAGATATGGTATGATTTTGGAGGCACCTGATTTTCTCAGAATAACTTCCATAGATCCCAACTAATTCCTGAAATACTTTGAGAGCAGCCTTTCATTCTACTTTAAAGATGTTTAAAACCGAAAATACATGGTTGAGATGTGAGATGATTAAAATTTATTCAGTAATGTGTAGGGATAAAGCATGGGAGAAAGGGAAAGGAATAAGCATTTATGTAGTGCCTACTGTGTGCTAGGTACTGTGTAAATATGAATATCTCATTTGATCCTTATGACAATCCTATGAAATGTGTTGTAATCATTCCCATTTTACATAAGAGGAAACTGGTTAACCAGAAGTGTTTTGTTTAAGAAGCAGGTACCTCAGTTACAGTCTGAAACTGAATTTGGATTCAGTTCATCCTGACTCTGGGCCCAGCCTTCTATATGCTTTGTCACTTAGGGACCTCAGTCAGCATGAAGTATAAATATGTGCTGTCCACTGGTTTCCTGTATTGAGGTTGTTAGTTTAGAAGATACCTCATGGAGTAGGAAAAAGATCAGTGGTGGTAATAGGGAAACAGGAAGATTGTGTATGGAGCAGGTGGGAAGGGAACTGGGAATGATAAAGTTCAGGGACAGTGCTCAAAGTCTACTCAATTTACTTTCAGCCCTGCTCAGACAAACAGAAGTTGTAAGGGGAGGACAATTTGTCCTGTACATGCAAGAAATTGAGCAGGAACTTGGCTGATGAAACTGGATAGCAACATTTTTTCTAAACTTTGTTTTTTGTTAAAAACATCATTTATTAAATACCCACTAGCCGGGCAGCTAGTTATGATGGTGGATAGAGCACCAGCCCTGAAGTCAGGAGAACCTGAGTTCAAATCTGGCCTCAGACACTTACCACTTCCTGGCTGTGTAACCCTGGGCAAGTCACTTAACCCCAATTGCCTCAGCAAGCAAAAAGTAAATAAATAAATAAATATTAAAAAAAATACTCACTAGCTAAAAAGCCAGCATTAATCACAGGTACTGAAATGCACAATGAGATATAAGGGAAGATATTTTTGTATGTCTATATGAGGGCCATCCAATGGAGCATGCATCTATCTCCTGTGATTCTAATCACATGGAAGAGACTGAATTGAGTCTTGAGGTAGCCTGCCTTCTAATAAGAGGGTGTCTGGACTTCCTTTTCTAATACTCTTTGACTCATGGAAACCCAACTCAGTATCCTGGTAACAGTTTACCTATAGTTTAAGTTTCACCTCATATCTAAGGTTTTCTGAATAAGGATAGAGTAAAAAAGACACTCCAGTGTTCAGTGTAAAGCAGGTAAGGGACTGTTATTTATTTTCTAAACTCAAAAGAAATGTTAAAGATCTACAAAACAGACATCAAAAGAAAAATGTATAACAGGTTCAATAATTAACATGACCTTTTATACTCTCTCAGGTGGCTGATACTTAAATCTCTTCAGAAAAACAAGCAATATGTGGAATTTCTATAGAGGCAGCCCATGTTTAACCTTGGCTCTGATCTCTCCAAATTAGCAGTTTTCTTAGTGTGACCTGGCTACTACTGAGGGTGTGTTACCTGAGACACTTTCAGGGGGTCCACAAATTCAAGACAATTTTCATAATATCAAGATTCAGCAATTTACAATATAATAGCCCTCAATAAATATAACCTACATGGGAGGTCACCAGTAATTTTTTAGTGTAAAGTGGTTTTAAGACAAAAACTGCTAGTCTTTGTCTTCCGGAAAAAAAAAATGACTTCTCTTTTTATTGGCCATCTTGATAAGTCTACTCCAACCAAAAGGACACAGGATTTTGGGACCTCTTCTATTCATGAAGTTAGCTTCAGGCTGCACATTTCAAAATGCGTGCTAGAGATTGGTGTTGCCATGTGTAAGCTCACCTAATGAACATATCATGAGGTATTAGGAGATGTAGAGGGGAAGGAGAGGAAAGCTTATCCTCCCACTCTCTCTGTCACCCAACTATGCCAGGACAGTTAGAGAAAGAGACAGTCAGAAGTCCTCTCTCTCTCTTTTTCTCTATCTCTGTCTGTGTCTCTGTCTTTGTGTGTCTTTGTCTCTATCTGTGTCTCTGTCTACCTCCTTTCATATCTGTGTGTGTGTGTGTGTGTGTGTGTGTGTGTGTGTGTGTGTGAAGTTCCCAGGTTCTCTTTGTCTCTGTCTCTGTCTCTATCTGTCTGTCTGTCTCTGCCTCTCTCACTCTCTCAAGTTCCCAGGCTCTCTCTCTCTGTGTCTCTGACTCTCTCTGTCTTTCTCTCTTTGTCTCTCTGTGTGTGTGTGTGTGTGTGTGTGTGTGTGTGTGTGTGTGTGAAGTTCCCAGGTTCTCTCTGTCTCTGTCTGTCTATCTGTCTGTCTGTCTGTCTCTGCCTCTCTCATTCTCTCAGGTTCCCAGGCTCTCTCTTTCTCTGTCTCTGACTCTCTCTGTCTTTCTCTGTCTCTTTGTCTCTGTCTCT